>JAEIFU010002336.1:0-45787 GCA_018904235.1 Lordiphosa stackelbergi
GTTTAGGTTTTTTTTTTTCTAGGCGTTTAAAAATATAATAATATAAAATAATAATACTTTGCATTTTCGGGCAAAAACCCTTTTTTAAAATTTTTTTTAAATAAAATAAACATTCTTGTTCGTTGAATTCAATCTGCTAACGCGATTATTGGCAGCTTAATTAACTTTCGATTCATATCTTGCTTGACTCTATCTGACATTTATGAAGTGAGATATGGCTTACAATGTAAGAGCACCTACCGCAAAATTGGAAAAAAAATTCATATTTCAAAAACGGAGACATGAAAAAGCTTAAAATCGATTTTTTAGATCACCACTTCCAAACTACACAAAAAAATTATTTCAGTTGCAACGGGTCATTTAATTTTTGATTTTGGTTTTTGTAAACTAGTGTAAATATATGTGCAAATATGTTTTCGTTTCTCTCTTCCTCAATAGAAACGGATTATATGTTCTGGGTATGCAAAAGTCTGTTGTTGTTATCTAATTTTAGAATACTTTTGCATAATTCTTCTTTGGTCATAATTCTTAGTACCGTTATCACACATTTGAGTGATTTTCTTAGGAAATAAGCTTATGTGCAAAAACCAATTAGCATGCATTTATTGGTCCGCGTGAAACAAATTGGATGTGTTTTTATAAGGAAAGTTAAAAATAAAATGTTAAGAGTAAACTAGGTAAATGGTGCAGAAAGCACATAAGAAATTTAAATTTTTCCTAAGAATGCCGCGTGGAACACATTTATCAGCTGCGTAACGCGGACGAATCCATGGATTGAACGAAGGTGGGGCTACCATCACAGAAATAGCTTCCAGATTGTCTCGACACAGTAATACGATTCCTAATTTCTTTAAATATTCAAGCTCCTATGGTCAGATTAAACGTAGTAGCAGACCGAGCATCATCGACGACAGGTGCAAGCGTGAGATTAAGCGCCTCGCCGTAAACAAGCAAATGTCTTGTACCAGCATTAAACGTCATTTAGAGCTCAATGTCGGTAGAAGACGGGTGCATCAAATTTTAACTGAAATTTGTAACCTTAAACATGGTTCCCGGTAGGCTGTACCGATGCTAGTGCCACGCCACCTTAAGGCTCGTTTAGCGTTTGCTGACAGGTACACATTTTGGACCGACGAATTCCGAAACGTTATTTTTTCGGATGAAAAAAAGTTTAATCTTGATGGTCCTGATGGCTGTCATAGGTATTGGAGTGACTTAAGACAACCAAGAGAAACTCGCCATAAGAGGAGAATCACGGCGTTGGATCACTGATGATTTGGGCGTGTTTTATTCCAACAAGAACAAACTCAGAAATCTAAATTCAATTGGTAGACAGTGAATTAATAGATTTTGCAGACGATCTTTACGAAGATATATTTTCAACAGGACAACGATTCAATCCACACAGTCCTGCCTTGAACCCATTTGAGAAGCTCTAGTGCGGAACGCACAACTAGACCCTACTTTCCTTACTATTTCTGGGCCTATTGCACATTTTGTATGGAGCAGATGTGAGCAGCTGATGCACGAAATCAAAAGCAAATCTATCACTAAGTAATCCTTGAATTTGGTGTAAAAAGCATTTGTCACCTGGTATTTGACTTTCTAGTCGGATTTGAACAATCTAGGGCAAGCATATATCCCAGTTAAAAGAAAAAACCTAAAATCAAATTGTTTAAAAATATAAATTTCCATTTCGCTTTAATCATGGACTTGGAGAAACGCTTGATGATCCTGCAATGTGCCAAGGAGAATGCCATCAAACTACGTGAAGAGCATGACAATTTACGTGAGAGCATTTTGGGCTCCTCGGAGGAAGCTCAGACCTGCTTAGCCAGCATTCGCCGGTTGAATGAACAACTGTTGATAATGAAGTCGTCCGTTGACGAAATGCTTCTGACCGTGGGTGCAAGTGCGGAGATGGCTAACGATCAAGAGCTCGATATTGTGCAGGAGGTATGTGAAATATTGATAGATACCATGGACTACGTCGACAGTTATATCTCGAACCAACCTCATTTGGAATGAGAAGAAAAAAGATTTTCACGTACCTTTTTAAACTAAAATAAAAATGATTTTGAGCTCGGACATGGTTTTCTGGTTTGATTGCAAATGCTTTTCGAATTAAGTGGTTTTCAAAATAACTGTCTCCTTGGCAGAGGTTTATCATTCCGAATGTGCTTACTTCAATTCCTTTCGAGATCACATGTTTATAAATTAGAGAGCGAAAACGGAAAAATATAAGTAGCATTTTGGGTATGTGGCAACAATCCGAGGACGATGGCGTTGTGCGTTGAGATGCCATTTCATTTGCTTAATTCAATCTTCATAAGCTAACCCCGGATCAAATCAATCTTTTTGCTAATCGGGTTTTTCAGATTTTTTTTTTTTGAGTGTATGAAAGTCGGTCACCCATTTATTTAATTTTACAAAAAATATCTTAATTATGTGTGAAGTGCTGCCCATCGCCTTTGCGGTCGGTGCTACCCAGCATAATTGTTTGTTTTTCTTATAACTCGACTATCGTTCATCCTATCCGTAGAAGGTATGAGCCATCTAAGGCAAAACTTTTCGAAATTGCTCTATATAATTTATACAGTCGATAGAGTCGGAACTTAATATACTCAGTGTACCTTTGGTACAGAGTATAATTATACCCAGCTATCAAATATGTTTTTAGTGTGCGCGCCTCGGGTTTTGAAGAAAACAAAAACAATAATCAATCAACATTTGTGTATTTTAAAATGTTTAATAGAGCGAGATCACTCTTAAAGCAAATCCTGTTCTTGCTGCAAAGTTAGTTTGGTGAGGTTTCATTAAGGATGGAAATCAATTTTTCTGCTTTCCAAACTGCCTAGATCTCTACCAGTCAAACGTTGTTCTTACTCTTTGCACAGCCTTAGTCAGTGCAGAAGTCAGCTGGCTCTGGAACTAAGAAAACTCTCTGTAGTTGGATTTATTAGTGGGGTTAACCAAAGTTGGTGCTCCCGAATCTGTGTTGAAGAAATGTTTTGCGAATTCATACAGCAGCTTAAAGAACTAATTGCTATGGCCACACCCTAAACAATTTCCCTCTCACACTCTATTTTATTGGCCAAAGAGCGTCTGTGATTTCTAGAAGATGAATGGAAATGCGAGGGGAAGGCAAGTGAAGTGGCATGGCATAGCATGGAGAGGCGCGTAAATCGCGCCAACAATTGCGCTGAAAAGTATGTCATAAATTTGGACGCTTTCAGCTAAAAAGGGGGGAACAAACAGCAGCAAGCGGCAACAACAATCAGGATAATAACCAAGGACCAAAGGCATTTTCGACCAAAAGCAGCTGCGACAATTGCTGGCAATTAAAATGTGGCGCGTTTTTGGGCACTGCGACGCCCATTGACAGCAACAGCGGCAGCAACAGCATCAGCATCAGCAACAACAATAGCGTCAGGCGATAAGGTCCTTGGTGGTTTTTCTTTCTTTTCGCTTTTCTTTTGAGGGCGTTCGTCGTCCTGTTGTCCCTGTGCTGCTGTCATTGCCATTGTTAATGAGAATTTCTTGTTTTAATGAAAACAAATCATTGAGTGTAAAAGACTTTTGGATTTTATTTTTCATTTCCGTGATTTTGTTTGTGCATTTAATTAAGAAAATGGAATTAACGCATTTGCTGCCCCTCACCACACACCCCGCCCCCACGGGTGAGTCCGATCGATTTGTTTTGTAGTATGACTCGAGTTGAGAGTGTTTTGATCAGTAATTCTTCTGGGAAGATTCCCTAACCCACAAGAAGGTTCTAGGTGGTTAATGTTGGAGGTGGTGGGCGGATGGGGGAGCATAAAATTTGAGCTGAAACATCTGCGACGCCAGTGAATTAATTTGAATTAATTTAAACAGTGAAGCTGAATGCCTGGTAGGAGGTGGGGTGGATTCGGGGACGGGCATTTAAGTAACTGCGCCAACACTTGTGCCACACACACACACACACACACTCGCACACTTGGCTAAGACTGAGATTGAGACATTAGCACACATCCTGGGAGTCGAATTTAAAAACGTTTTCTGTATTTTTTTCTCTCTCGTTTTCTTAAGGTATTTATGCAAGTTAAGTACTATGGAAAGAAAACAGCACAATTCATAGCACATTTTTTTGGGTTGGTTGCTGTTAAGCCATCAAATCAGCTAAATTGATTCCCAGAACAAATGCTTTTTGCAAAGGATATTGCCGATTGCATAAATAGGAAACGAATAAGAGTTGTCAAATAGCAATCTAAAAATTCAAAATAGTTTTTTTGCTTGGCATATTCTCAGACAAACCATGGTATAATTAACAAGGTAGAGTCGTCAGGAATTAACCATTCGAGAGAGGTACCAGTGGAGCAAGGAACATGTGAGAGTACGTTGACATCCCCCAGGTCGACTCAACGTGCTTCTGTCAGAAAATTGCATTCGGCTGTTCGCCAAATTTACGCCACTAAATGCCGATTTTTCGTTAGACAGCTAGTAATCGAAACACTCTCGGAACATTCTGCGTTACAATTTTTAAAATAATGTACGCATTCGTAATGGGAATTCTTCTGGCTACATCCTTAAGTACCTGTATTGCAGGATCGTTTAGCAGCCCATTTGCAAACGGCAGCAGGCAAAGTAATCGTTGCCTGGGAGTATTTCCTTTCTACTGATGGAAAAGTAACCAGTGAGTAACCCAATGTATTGATCAGTACCCCAATGCTACTGAGTGTTTTTCCCCATTCAACTGGTACCCCAAAAAAAAGCAGCCTACTTCAATGATTTCACCTGGTATAATTCCACCATGAGACAAACTACTTACCAGAATGCTATTGGCAATGGCTATGGGCGGAAAAACATTTGAATTTTATAATAATTTGGGCCTGACTTCCTCTTTCCACATGTTACCCAAATATCTTCACATTTTCCAAATCGAATACCCAACCTTATTGACAAGCGGTGGGCACTAAATTTGAATTTGAGAGCAGTCCTACAACAAGAACAGAAAAACAACCCTTTTATGTGAAGCTCGATCCGATCATCGATCCACACACTGCTTGGGCGCCAAACGAGCCTCAGCCTCCGCTTGTGCGACTAGCTGGTGCCAGGCTTCGGTACGCTTAAATTTTTTTGTTGTAACTCACTTCAGAGCAAGGCGATTGCTTGTGCGTTAGACTGACGCCAGTTGCCGAAAAAATAATTCTCTTGCGTTGGCACATTTCCCGTTGGGATACCATACAATTAAAATTAGAAAGTAACGCAATAATTGAATAGTAAAGCAATCTCTTTATCAGAGACTGCGGAAATGTCAGTTAGGAAAGGCTGACCCAAAGTATACTAAACAAGGTAGGCTCACTCTCTCTCTCTCTCTCTCTTGACAACTTGATAAATTTCAGTCAGTAAGCATCTGTTGTAACCAAAGCATCTCCGCGGACGAATTTTTTGTGTTTTACTTAGTGGCTTAGTAGGCTTTGTATTGAAATATATTACTTTCTCGCTCTCTTTGACACAAATATAAGGAGTTGTGAGAGAGCGAGTGAGCCTACCTTGTTAAGTATACCTTGGGCTGACCTAGGATTTTGGACCGCCTTCTACTGAGCGCTAGAAAGTGGCATGCTATTATAGACTTTGTCATAACAAGAAAAATTACAAATTGTGTGGTAACTGCAAAGCTACTAGCAAATTTGTAATCAGAACATTTTCTGAATTTGTTTACTCGCCTGAAGTTCCAAAATCTACCTCCAATAGGGAATGGTTTCAAAATAGTTTCAAGATTAAGAGATGAACAATTTTTGAGTTCTTGTGAAAAAAAACTAAATGCAAATATAAGCAAATCACAGCTGACAAATACTGTTATCTGTGAAGCTAGGTCAATGTTATTTAATACGGGGTCGTTATTTAATAAGCCGAACAGTTTTAAAAATCACCATTTTTGATTACAATAAAAAAATCTGAAATTAGATCTCGATATGCCAACCAAAATAATTTGCGTAATTTGCGGTTTTGCACAAAATTTTCAAAAATTGCCAAAAAAAAAAGAGTTTTTAAAAATCTTATATCTCAGGTTTCGTTTATCGAACAGGCCTCGAGTTAATATTGCTGAATAGTATTTTAGTATATCTTCTAAAATCTTATTTTTATACATTTTTAAATTATTTAATAATATTAGTAATTATTTCTTAATTTTATATATACAGTAGTGTTGTAAAAACATCGATAGCACTATCGATACTATCGATGATTGTGTATTTGGCAAACAATCGATATCGATGTATCGGAGCAACCTTAATATTGTAACAAAGTAAGAGTGAAAATATCTTAATTTGTCATGAATTACCTATATGATATTATTTCATTTCTTTCTTTGCAATTCCTTGGATAATATGGAAATAAAAATATTTGATTTTTGTTGTTGTTAATTTGTTGTTCATTTATTTAATAGCAAATTTTTTTGATAGTTCTATCGATAGTAGAGGAATACTATCGATGTTCAAACTATCGATAGTGCTGACTATCGATGTTTTCATAACACTAATATACAGGGGTGCCACAGAAATAACTTTCGCTCTAAATTCGCTCGAATTTGATTTCGCCCTGCCACAGAGTCTGTTTTTGCAAATACGCACTTATTTTTTTTTTGATTAAATTAAACATAATCTACATCAAAAAATTAAACATTTAATATGTAAGAAAAGACTAGTAAAATCGCTAGTTAAATTTGTCATTCACTGGCACGCACTAAATCGCTAGTATTTCAGTGGTTCACCTTTAGGATTTGAATATCGAAATTAATCGAACTTAGTTTTAAAGTTAATACAATAGCGATTATTTTGTTAAAACAAAGATTATAAAATTAGATTAACTGGCAATAAATTTTTGTGTTTGTAAATCGATTGCTGCCAATTTGAGTTGAATAAAGTGGCAACGCCGACGCCAAAGTAATGACGAGAAGCCGCTCAAATGTTGGTCAATATTATTATTCTTCCGAAATTGATTTAATTAAAATAAATTATAAAGGGAAAAGCTTCGTACAGATGTCCAGAGCGAAATTTGCTTGGCTTTTATGATGGAGCATCCCTTTGCTCCTTACTTAGCCTTCAGTTTCACAATGGGCGACAGAAGAGTAGTGGCTAGCCTGATACAAACTAATTTTTTATATGACCAACCTTTCCTCCGGTTGCTTGAATTGAATAATGCGTGGCCCAATGTTACTTTTGAGTGCAGTATCATTTAACAATGTAATCTTGCCTACGTATATCGTCTGATTTAGAAAAGTCAGATGCGGATCCATGGAGGCTGCACTCTAGCGTCTCCTTACGGATTTGCGTCTTCCTAAATCGTCGATTGTCATCTGTCCTGCAAGTATAATTTATTTAATTAGAGCAAATCTTTTGCTAACATTTTCGATCGCCGTTCTCGCATAACCGTTCCGCAGCTAGAGTTGCAAGGTATCATTTTTATTTTGGAGGGCGGAAAATATGAATTTTTTGTGTGGGAAAATAAAAATTTAACTCAGTTAAAGAAAATTAAGTTTGTTTTTATTTAAAAAAGAACTAACTAATTAGCTTTCATTGCAAAATATTAATAAAAAACGCATAAAAAGGCTTAATCTAAGATGGACTTGCGGGGTGTCTACTCACGCAGCCAAGTTCGAAAGGGTTTGTGAACATGCTTAAAAAAATGAAATCACTCGAAGTTCTGTGGCATGGCGAAAATTTTCGAGCGATTAAGCAAATCGCTAGAAGCCAAATAGCTAGTGAATTCTGTGGCACCACTGATAATTTTTCCTCAGTATTAACCACCATGATAAAGCTTATAAGGATATACAATTTATTGCCCTAAAAATAACTTAAATTATGGTGTTTGGAAAAAAATGGAGACTTTCTTAGTTTAAAAGACATTAAATATTGAAGTTATAAACAATTACAAATAAACTCTGGTGCAATACTATAGCCGCACCTTGATTTTTCAGTGTACGCATAGAAAGAGTAGAGGTAGAAAAACTTTGCGATTACCGTTTGAAAGACCGTTCAAAATGACATAAAATAAGTGACAAACTTCAACACTCTCAGTGCAAAAATTAACCGTTATGTTTCATTTTCGTTTTGTGAGCGGTTTATAGCCGCACAATCTAATTTCTTATGCTGTGTTTTCTGGCGGCGATTTTATTTGAGTACTCTTCGTTGAGTAACTATTTGTAATAGATTTGTAAATATGCCAAGTGGGCCAGTGCCGTCAGATGTCGAGAAAGGCCAAATTTGGGCGCTCAAAAGTGAGAATTGCTCATTTCGTGAAATTGGCTGAAAAATTGGACGATCCGACGAAGTTGTGCGAAATATTTGTAAAAACCGAAATGAATATGAAAAAAAACACGGGGGACGTAAGCCGAAGATAAATCAGCGTGACCAGCGCCGATTATTGAGTGCTGCAAGTAATTCATTAAAAAACTCTAATGAATTAGAGGCTGAATGTGGGCTAAAAGTGTCTCGGCGGACCGTTGCACGGGCTTTTAAGAAGTCTGAAAACATAGTGCGACAAAAATTGAAGGTGGCACCAAGGTTACTGGACCGCCCTAAGGAAGCCCGGGTGAAATTTGCCAGAGATAACATGGGAACTGACTGGACAAAAGTAAAAAGTTTTTATAGAGCAATGCAAATACTAATTTTTCTTCCAGATCATTTTCTCGGATGAGAGAAAGTATGATTTGGATTTTTCTGATGGGTTTTCGCACTATTGGAGAGATTTGAGGAAGGAACCCCTATACTTTTCTAAGAGAAATTTTGGAGGAGGATCATTGATGGTTTGGGCTGCGTTCTGCGAGTCTGGATGCTTGCAGCTGGCATTTCCAAGCACTCATATGAACTCGACAGAATAAGTGGACATTTTGCAAATGAATTTATTGCCTTTTCTTCGCAACAAAAAAGTTCATTTCCAACAGGACAACGCATCAATACAAGGCTTGAAGGCAATAATGTTCGAACGTCCTCACCGTCAAATGACCATTTTTAATGGCCGTATTAGGTTCGATTTTTATAGGGGGAAAAAAATTAACAAAGCGTATAGCCAGAAATCTACAAAAATTCTAAGAAAATTTTCCAGGGTCCAAAAGATCTAGTCGATCCATCGTCTCAAATATTTAAGATATTTTACTGAAATCAATAATGTAGATAGTTCAGCCAGGATGTAGTTTTTGTTTCATGTAGGTCACGTAGAGCGCGATCTTGGGTCAACACTAAGTCTTTCGGCTAGGGCTCGTCAGACGGGAGGATCTTTTGCTCATGAACGTAACTGGTATCAGAGAATGTGTTGACCTTGCCTTCGATAGATGTTATAACGACTAGGAGATACTATTGGGTTTGATGTTATCCCAATTACCACTTCCTTTAACAATGGTTCCTTCTTAATGTTAACCCTACTTTATCTAGATGACGATATTTCGGTACCCCCTCCTTGGCTCTAGTTAGACTTGTTCAACTTCATAATTCATTTAATACTTTGATAATTCACAAACTCGGCTTTCATGGTTGTATATAATAACTAGGGATGAGGAGATATTAACAATATGAATATGGATAATAATAAAATTAACGTTCAATTCGAATCATGTTTAGAAATATATGATATAGGTTAATATGTCTTGGCCTAAGGCGTTTTAACTTTTAAACAGCGCTTTGATTATGAAGTGTAACTTACACTAATTGGTACATTTTCAAATTTTTAAAATCATAAATCAAATGGCTTATTGTGAACGATACTGTGCTTCACTTCAGCTTTGCTGGTTTCATCTAACACAAATAATAATGGGCTTCTTTAGTACTTACAACTTCGGATCCTTGCTGTACCTATATAATGTGATATTAAAGCTAATAAGGTTCAATAGGTTGACCAAGATTTTTCATTTCATCCTTAATCCACATGAGAAATTCTTTGTCTTGATCGTGTAAGGTTAGCGAAAGGTACGCTTTTACATCAGCATCCGCGTAAACTTTATAGTTTTAGCAAAAAACCAAATCCAGGAGTGATGTTCCTAGGCCAGCCGAAATGCCGTGCGCACTCACTATTGTCTGGGACATATGGCCCTGCTTATATTTTTTAATGAAAACGTTACTAATTCACTACTACGCAAGCACTCACAAGTCTCGATTTGATCAACACGTACATGTTAGCCACGATCAAATTCCTCCAAATTACTTTTTTACCTTTAATTCCATCTCTTCACATTTTTCATGTTTTCCGTTGTTTGGGGTTTTATTTTATAGGGGGAATAGAATTAATAAAAGCACCCTGCGCTTTGCCACGAAAAATCTACGAATAAATTCTAAGAAAATTTTCCACCAAGGACCAAATTCAGCAAAATTATCGCTTTCGAGTCGGTGCACTTTCTCATGTTTTTGTATTTTTTTTCTTTTTTCAGGCCTGGGAATTTTGTCTTGTGAATAGATCTATGTAAAAACGAATTTTATATTTTTTTAAAAATGACTTGCTCCGCACTTCTTGTTCAGAAATCAATTATCAAATAAGAACTCTATAACAAAATCGATAATCTTTTTTGTCAGTTTCTCTCCTCAATTTCCTAGTCGTTTTTGTGGTTTTCTCTCCATTCCCCACACCCTCCTGTCCTTTTATAAAATACCGATTTTCGCCTATTTCGCTTACAATAAAGTCATATCGGATAACCTTTCTCGTGAACCAAAACATATCGATATTTTATAGGGTGATGTATCGATAAAATATTGACAACCCTAGTACTAAGGAGCTCAAATTGGCAATAATTAAGGCTTGGGAAGAACTGTCCCCTAAAAATTTAAAAAACCTCACAGATAGTTTGCTAAATAGGAATTATGAGTTAATTAGTGCTAAAGGAGGTTACACTCATTATTAAAGTGAATAAAAATATATTGATTCATGAACATTTTTCTATAAATAATTTAATTTAATAAAGTGCGGTCACAAAATGAAACATAATGGTTAATTTTTGCTCTGAAAGTGTTGACGCTTGTCACTTATTTTCTCTAATTTTGAACGCTCTTTCAAATGGCAATCGCAAAGTTTTTCTACCTCTACTCTTTTTATGCGTACACTGAAAAATCAAGGTGCGGCTATAGTATTGCACCAGAGTCTATGCCCATAAATAACGCAAGTTAACACGATTTTTCATTCCCTACAATTTTATGGCATTCTTTATGTAAAATTACTCGCTGAATCCGAATATGGAGTTTGAAAAAATCACAGTAGAACTGATTTCGAGATAATCCCAAATTACGGTTTTTTGCATTTTTGAAAAAGGACTTCTCACTTAATTACAAATGTTGATAGTTAGCGACCTTTCTAAATCGTAGAATTTGAGACTCCTGCTTTTTTATCAAGACATTCAGCTTTGAAGGCCACTGTGGCTTAATCCCAGTTGTTTTGTATATTTATATTCAAATGCGGTAATTTGGTTTTCTTTTTGGATTTTTCCTTATGCCGGGGGGGCAGGCACCACCTGTCTGAAGATTACTTAGCTTTCTCTCTCTCTCTCTCTGTCTTGCGCTTGCTGTGGCAATAATTTGAAATTGGCAAGTGAATGGGTGGGTGGGTTGGGTGGGTGGTTGTGTGCGTGCATAAATTGCATATGTATGAGATTTATGCTATTTCAAATGGCAGCGCATTAAAAACGCGTGAAAATTGTTTTTTTTTTGTTTTGTTTCTTGTTTGCTTCGGTGGAAATGGGAAAAAATGTTAATGAATGCGGCTGAAGTGGATTTGCTGGCAAAAAGGCAGCACAGCTTTACACTTTGGCTTTTATGCAAGAGACAAAAAACCGGAGACAAGGCGAGAGACAGAGAGAGAGGCTGGGATGGAACAGACCTAACCTCAATCGGGGTTTTCACGCCTGAACATTTTACAACTGCAGGCGGTTTTTCAATTTTTGGTCACTCAACACAAAAAAGGCCTCGACCCAGTGGAGGGCGGGGAAGGGGAAGGGACGTTTGCTGACCATTTGGCCACACGCTGCGTGTGCGTCCCGAACTGGAATGCGTATTTGAATGTGCCTTCAGTTTTTCAGGGTAAGTGTTACTTAATTTGGTTTCCACTGGCCTCTCACTCCTACTCCTGATGGGATTTACACCGCAACACTGAGGTTTGAGTTGCTAAAACCAAAGTTAAATGCAGCATAAATAATGGAACTGAACTGCGTGCGAGTGTGTGCCTTAAATTTTCCGGTTAGCTTAAAGACCTAAACAATAAGCCAAAACACAGAAAAGTCGAGGCCTTGTCCCTGACCTTGCTCGATTTTTGGTCTAGAAGAAAGTTAAAGAAAGAACCTAAAACAAAGTTATATACCCGGCGGATGGAGGGCAGGTCGCGCGGAGAGCGCCAAAAACTTTACTTTAAAACTTTGACGCCCGCAAAACCCCTTCACCCTGTCGCCGTCTCTGTCTGTCGCCTTTTTAAGTTTCTGGCTTTTCGCAAAAGTTTCCGTAGTTAATAATAAAAATTAAAACTTTCGCGCCGGCAAATAATAACAATGAAAAGAGACGGACATACTTCTCGCCTACCACATGCAGTCGGTAGTGCCATCTCACTTTGTGTTCGTTCTTGTCGTCTTGTCCCAATTTTCGGGGTCAGACTTGAAGTTCGCTTAAAGAGTTTTCTGTTTCGTTTTGGGGGCCATAATTAAATGTCTCAGCCAGAACGTTTGTGCACATAAATTAACCAGGCAAAAAGGGTAAAGCCAAAGTCAGCCAAGCATATTATGCAACCCCTGCCCAACCCCCCAGGCTTTAGGGCTTCCTGTACCAAAACGACAACTTCCGCTGCAGTAGCTGCACCTGCCTCAAGCTCAAACTGCATGCACTTCCGTTTCCGCCAGCAGCAAATGACATCAGCTTTTCACAAAACTCAACCGACTTGGCTTGGTGGCAGCAGCGGCTTAACAGCAACGCCTTAACCATAAGTAGCTGCGCGTACCTTGGCCCACGGAATAGTGTGGGAGATTCATCTTGCTCTAAGTTATGGCGTCTCCTTTGGCTTCATCTTGGTTTGGTCTGTGTCTGAGTCGGGCATTTGCATGCTAAGCAAACAGCATAAAACTGAACTGAACCGAACTGCTGAAATTGTGTTGAAATGTTGTGGGTAGCAGTAGCTAAGCTACACTAAGCCAAAAAATGTTAACTGTCGGATGTTAAAGAAGTTCAACGATGATGATTATAGCAAAAATATATCTTTCACTAACAAATCTTCAACATCTGCTGAAATTTTGTTCAGGTAAGGAAACAACATTCATGTAAGAAGGAGAAATTTGAAATGGTGACCCCGACGTGGGGGAACCGAAGTGACGAGTATGTCTAATACGTAGATACTACTATGACCGATGATGTTCAACAAATTCTTCGGTAAGGGTATGCAATGCTGAGTTAATTCAATGCTCGTAGAACTTCTTTCATTAGAATTATAATGTTTTACCATTTAATGAGATCTGAAAATAAAAGTGTACATGCAAAGTAAGAGCAAAGCAAATTACTCTAAATATTTAGAAAATTGAGCCTTCTTTGAAGTAATTTGACAGGTTCAATTCGATAAAAGTTTATCTTTAGAAAAGTTTTACAACCGACTATTTAGAGATAAATGACAAATTTTGGAAGTATCTGGAGATAATAGCCTTGTTCACCAGCATACATCACACAACAAACATCATCAATCAAACTAAATTGGTAATTGACGCTTTGAAGAAATTTTAAGGTAAAATAAGTGTGAAAGCCATCGTTTTAATTTTAATAAAAATCACAAAAATTAGCAATCATAATTGTACATTCGTTCATAGATCCATCGTTTTTTTCGTCATCGATTTGTGCTGGTGAACACGCCCATTATCTTTGCTATTGCACTATCGTCAGAGAGCCTCTTTAAAGAAAAATGACAATTGTCAAGTCTGCTCTATGGTTTTCTTTTCATTTCATCTAGATGCCCAACATATTTTGTCATTATTCATTTAAGTTCATCAAATTTTAGTTTGCAATGCAAAAATTTATACGATTATCTCATGGATGTTGGTTTCAAGCCATCAGTTTTTGGTTTTTTGCTCAGTACTTAAGCTTAATAATATAATATCAGCTGAAATGCAAACCGCTCGGAAATTAGGTCTGGTTCGTTTCAGTAGACCATCTGTTCAGCTCATGACCTGGATTTGGTTCTGTTCAGAGAGTCATGCTTATTACACTTGATCGAGTTGAGACCTTAAATTTCTGAAAGGCTAGTATAAAAACCTTTGCTGGGTTTAGTCTGGTTAGACGACTTTTTTTCAAAATTTTAAAAACTTGAAAACCTTTACGAATTTGACTAAGTAATGCAGAACAAAAACGTAGCTAAGACCTAAATAAACAAAAAGTTAAAACTTGAAAACTTCATCCGATTGGTCCTTCAAATAGTAACGGGATCTTATGCATGTACACAGAAAAAAATGATATGATCTGGGGCTCAATATTAAATTTTTCCATATCATTAAAAAGCCGATAAGACACAATTGACCTGTTCGCTAGTACCAAAGTGAAGTTTTCGACCATTTCAAAATTATTTTTTTTTAAATCAAAAGGATCTTTTATAATTTCATTATTACCGACCGTTTTCTTTTTAAATTTCTTATATTAACAAAGAAAAAAATAAATTTCAAATGACAGATAGTGAATCCACTACTTCTACTATGCTCTTGGCTTTATTTTTTCGCTTTATACGGGGGTGCCACAGAAATCTCTAGAGATTTTGCCGACGGTTGGTTTGTAAATCTCTCGAAAAATTCGTTGGTGCCACAGAACTTCTAGAGATTTCATTTTCTAATTAGAAAATTTAGTTGGAACACCAGATGTTCCAATTGATGTTCCATCTCTAAAAACAGGGCTGAATCTCTCGCCAAAAAATTTCCCTTATTTTAGATGTGGGTTAATTTAATGATTAACTGAAATTTTTTGATTGTGTTATATGTTTTATGATGCATTTTTAAATAATAATTCAATTTTAAGTCGCATTCTCCACCAATATAATGCAAAATTTAAAAATTTGTTGGCGCCAAACATAAGGTATTAGTTTCCATCCCTTAATCCGCTAGCTGTCATGTAGAGGGCGCCACTTCGACAAAAGGCGCTAGTGAGAAAAAGAGCTTTGCAAAATCTCCTAACAAAACATTAGAGGTTTGAAACCAACCAAAAGAAATTTCTGTGGCACCTAAGAATTGGAATTCGGTTGGAATTTGGTTGGAAGAGGTTTCTGTGGCACCCCCGATAGAAACAGAAAAAGAACGAATTTATAATATCTTGACCCCGCCTTGACTGGGGATCGAACTCGGGACCACTTGCAGGTCCCAAATTGACATGCATCTTACCGCACAGCGTGATCGGGCATGCGTTAGAGAGCTAATGCGGATGAATTGTTCATGCTATCTAAAATTGCATTTCGATACTTAATTGCTCCTGCTTCAGTACCATAAGAACGGAAAGCATCCAGTATTTACAGAAACCCAGAGCAGAATGACTGGGGAACACATTATGCAGTGGGTTTCCTAAATTCTAAGTCAAACCACTATTGGTAAAGAGCAACAAATAGAATAAATTTGTGACTTGATATTATACAATACTTCAACAAAAGAAACACTTTTGAACAGCTTTGAAATCAGAACAGTTTTGAACAGCGGACTTACTTATACAAAGTATTAAGTGTAATTAGATTTTGATCTCATTTGAGTTCAGGCTTTTAGGGTTTAAAGCAGCGTTGGCCAACGAGAGCAAGGCCAAAAAGTGGGGGTTTTTTGGTGCGCGAAAAAAACCTAATCGCTTCGAACTCTGGCGAGCGACTGACTGCTTTCTACTCTCTTGGTCTCAGCTTCGGCATGCGTTCGGTTCGTATACGTGTAAATAGCGAAATGTCTTCGCCCTCGGGGGGAACCAGAGACTATCGCTGCACAGTGGTTGCATTTATATGGAGAGAGCGTCCATAAATACTTCTGATGGAAATATCGGGCTAAAATTTATTATTTAAAATAAACATAATCTGCCTGCAAGTATAGGAAGTTTATGTCCCATTCACGGCGAACCTCCATCTCTTACCATCTCAGAGATCTGTGCATTTCTAGGGACTGATAAATCAAAAAACATGCATTACGTTACAAATTACTGAACGCGCATGAGCGGGTGGTAGCAAGAAAACTTTACATTTTTAACATCTTAAAATATTAAGAAACAATATGTCATAACGAATTCTGAGGGCTGAGGAGGGCAACACATTTAAAACTTTAACTAAACATTTGACACTCGAACCAAAAACAAACACAAAAATATACTTATCTAAAACAACGATTTACACAAAATTAAACACGAAAATTCTTTAAGTGGAACTGTAGAAGCTAAGTCAATACCTTCATGTACAATATCCAACTTACAAAACTTAAATTAATATAGCTTTTATGCAAAAATTTAACTTAACAAAATTAACATGTTGCAGCGAGCCACGTGCGCTGTACAAGGCAAATGAACAAATGGTCACACTTTCGATGGTATTTTAAGAAAGCAGAGTTATAATCAAAGCAAAAGAAGTATGCCACTGTGAAGCTTGACCAATTAGCTGTAAATTAAAGCAGTAACGGTTTTTGGACGCGATATATCAAATATTGATATTGAAAATTTTGATTATTGATATTATCGATATTGATATTTTAAGAAATATCAACAACCCGATTCGATTCGCAACACTGTTTGTCTCTTTTCTTTTTTCGCATTTCTATAAATATCTTTCCTTTTGTGAGAGTTTCGAAAATTAAAACAATATCATTTTAATCTTTTCTAATATCTTTTGATATATTGACATTATTTACAGTTAAGTTGAAAGGTTATAGTTTAGAAATGATTTTCAAAGAAAGCCCATATCAAATCCATATGGATCTTATTTTTTTCTGTTTAAAATTTTCGAGCAAATCGTTATTTTAGTTAGCAATTGGCTAACAAATAATTTATATTTATGAAAATGAATAATAATTAAGAAACATTACTTTAAAAAAGTTAATATAGATATTCAGTATCTAATTGAATTTTTACTAAAAATATTGGTTTTTTTAGTTTTTATGACAGTTGTACATGCTTGAAAGCCCACAACTTTATGAAAGAGCAATTAAGTTGGTTCGTTCTTTAAGGTTCGTTTATTTTGGTCGAGCCTACAACTTTGTGAGGTAGTACTTTTTCAAATTTGTAACGGATTTCAAGATAATGTTGAAAAACTATAAGAGAGTTATAGAGACTTGTTTTTTTTTCATTTTTGCTAATTTTGAGTATGAAGATGTAATTTTTTTGAATTGCTACAACCAAGAGCAACAGGTATGCTGAAGCTATAAAAGCAGAGTTCAAAATAGTCAAAGAGATATGGAATTGTAGATCCAATTCTGAAATTTTTGTACTAACATCGAACCCTTTCAGAATTCTTTGGTCTCGACGCGATCAACTTTTGATACCCGTTACTCGTAAAGTAAGAAGGGTATATTAAAGTAGTGTACATGAACAGGCAGAACGAATCATACTAAATTATATATCAGCATATATTTTTTTAAAAACCAAAAACAAGTCGATATAGCCCAATCCGTCTGTCCGTCTGTCAATATAAACACCTAGATCTCAGAGCTAGATCAACCACGTTTGACATGTATACTCCTATCGTCCACTCCCAGCACTACTATACAAATATAGTTGAATAGCTCCCTCAATTTATAAGATATCCGATCCAGTGGCGTAGATAGAAGGGTGATTAAGATGATCAATCCCCCCCCATTGAATTTACAAATCGGAATTACAAGGGACGAAATCGAAGATGAACAAAGCATATAATATAAAAACTTGACCTAATTTTTTAAAATAATTAATTTAATAAATAAGATAAGTTTACAGTAAGGAATTCTAATTCTTACCTTCTCTCAGAAACTTGTTTAAAATTTCCTTCGATTGATCGCGATTTATAAAGAATTTTCATGGAAAACAATCGCAGGGTTTATGTTTTTTACATACATGTTTTCTTTTTGAAAACTAAAACTATTGTTTCCTAAGGAGGATGAAACGGTACCGTATAGGCGGCCAGCTCTTTTTGATGTATAATGTATAAGTTGTTTACAGTTGTGAACAAGCGCAACTTTTCCGACCTAGAGGCAGCTAAACTCACAAATTATTGTTTCCTACGTAAATAAGTTGATCAAATTTGGACCGAAAATTCCCTAATTTTATTAAAATATAAGCCAAAGTTTTATAAAAATGTGGGCAAATTTTTTCCTGTGGGAAGTTAAAACGAGTTGAATGTTTATTGATTTAGCGCATTGTGTATAAATAATTTTAGAATCTGTCGATTTAAAAACCATTTTTGGACTGCGGCGCTTTTTTTTCCCATACTTTGCATCAAAATTATTTTTCCTTGACAACATTAGTTGAAAAATTTTGGAAATATTTGACATAAATTGTAAAAACGGAATTTGTAAAATTTTTGCGGTCAAGTCGTTTAGGAATTCGCAAACGATTATGGCAGCTCCGTCATGGAGTAAGAGTCGTTGGGGCCAGTAAATGTAGGCACAGGTCACTGAAGATTTGGTAGAGTTACCAATGAAACAGCTGTATGACCACCTAGCCTCCTTTGTGGAGTGTTGTGTTTCTGTTTTTTGAAGTTATGTGCAAACATAACAAGACCTAAAGCCAGCGCACTATTGATGGTTTGATTATCATAAAAGTCGTTAAAGCACACACATGTAACATTTTTTTGAAATATTGATCTTTTTGCGGTCAAACGTGGCAGTTCGCACTTTACATCCAGCGAGATCATTTTTATGATTTGTGTGGGTGTGAGTTTTTGAAAAACCCTTTTTAACCAGAAATTATTTTATGAATCATTCTTGTTATGACCACTTAATCTGCCCCGCACTTCAAACATTTTTAGACGATAAAAAGCATTTGAGCTCAAATTAAGATTTTTAAATTTTGATTTAAAGGTTGGGACTTAAACAGAAACCATGGCTGATCGCCAAAACTTTATTGCATGTTAGTTCTTGATAGTTCGCGGTCCATCAAAGGAATTTTTTGAGCTAAGGGTGACTTATATTAGGCAACTAATAACCTTATGTTCTTGGAGTGAGTCGTTTCAATATATTTATCTGACATTTGACGAAAAGCTTGTGTATACTTTTGTATATACAAACAGCATTTTTAAATTCTTTTAAAAAGAAACCATAGACGAAATCCAAAATTTTTTTTAATGAAAATTCTTAATAGTTCGCGTTCTATCGAAAGACTATTTTTTTTAATTTTCTGTATGGTAGGCCGGAATACTAGACTATTACCGATAACAAAAAATAAAAATGAAAAAAAAATCACAAATTCAACACCCCCATTGCAAAAAGCTATCTACGCCACTGATCCGATCGATAATTTAGGACTTACATATCGCTCACTTACTTCAAGACTGGCATAACTCAAAAAATTCGATTTTTGACTGAATGATGCAGAAATATACGCTGTATTGTGTACTATTTTGTGTAAAATTTTTATATTGACATGTCTCATACTTTCCACGTGAAATCAAAATATGTCGCAATTTCATTTTACTGGTTAATTTTCATGTTAATGCAAAAGCGTCATATCTCAGAGTTCCTGCAGTGTATATGGCGTAAACATACTTCGGCTTTTAGGAAAACATCATATTTTTAAAAAAATTTTCTGGTTTCAAATCCATTGAGAACTTTAAACGCGTTTTTCTCAAAACGGATTATTTTGAGTTATGCCAGTATTGAAGTAAGTGAGCGATATATACTCGCAATATCTGAAATTCCTCAAATTTTCATAAAGATCGGATAAAAAATAGCCGGCTTTCCCCTTCAGGAAGACTATTAAACATTTCATCCATTGAGTAACTGGTATATCGAAGTCGGGCATGGCTGACTTTAACTTACGCTCTCGTTTGAGTTCAAGAATGTGTCACTGTGTTATTAAATTCAGCACATTCACGTTCTCAAACAGTCTCTGTTGGCTTTGCTTATTAAATAAGAATACTTAGTCAATTAATAAATCTACCAAATGGAGTAGTTCTGGATATCGCTTAGGTTTCGTGATTGAATGCATTCCGCAAAATACATATACAAATTCCTTTCAACACAGATGGCACCCAATTGTAACGTCATTTTCCCAAGTGTAGCCACCCACCTATAGCGGTGTGTCTCCTTCTTAAAACCTCCGCTATGTATGCGCATAATTACCCAATTAAACTAAAATTACGTTGCGTGCTCAGACATGTTAAAAACCTTTGGAATCAGTGCAGTGCACAGACAGCACTCCTTCTCCTCTCTGGCATGCAAAACACGAAACTCGTTTTTAGCCTCCAAAAAGTGTTGAGAGATTAGAGGATGTCTTGCAGGTACACGCACACACATACACACACAGCCATAGATAGACGCCGTGCGCCGAACGGTTGCCATTAGCTGCCCAAACTAATAGCAAACATAACTATAAATAAGTGGCCAGTGGAATGCGGTTAGCCCGAAGGCGGTGGCCAGTTGTAATTGTTTATTTATGAGTACTTGAGTGCGTAATAAAATCACAAATATTTGCACACGCACATGCACTCGCTCCCCTCCCCTCCCCTCACCACCCCTTCCCACCCCTCCCCGCTCTAATAAAAGAACTAATAAAAAAGAATCACTGGACATGATTTCGTTTCCGGGTTTGGGAATTGATACGCACCGACTTGAGTGCGCAACGGTACATAAAGCACGATTAGACCAGAAGGGGACGAGCGGCTGGCGAGGACATCATGTAACAGGGACATCAAAGCGCATTTGCTTCAATTTACTAAAACACCAAAAAAACAGCTCACTCGCCCAGGCGAGTCAAACATTCAGTCAGTTCATCTACAACGACGAAAGGGCAAACAAAGAAGCAACAAAAAAAGCCGTTGCATACTTTATGGGGCTGTCGAGGGTTAGGGGATGGGGGGAAACGGCTTATAAATAAATTTGCCTCACTTAAAGTGACCAAATTGTTATCATGATGATATGTGTTAAGATTAAAAGGACTTTCTTGTCGTAGCCAGAGGGCAAGGGACAGGACAGCACAACAAACAGGACCAGCCCATGGTCGCTGGTACGGGGGTAGCAGGCGGAAGAGCAGTCCTTGCCAAAAACGGGCCACCACAGCTTTTTTTCACATGCTGATTTCATCTCCTCCTTCCAACGGCTACGCATGTCCTGCTCCTTTGGCTGGGGACAGACTTTTACGCTGATTTTTATTTCGTAGCAATAAATTTTTATGTGCCAGCCACTTCATAATTCGCTTAAGCGTAAGACATGACCCACCCCCCGTGCTCGCTGGTGGTTGGGCATTGTCATTGATATGAAGCCTAGTCGTTGTCCTTCTCTTGTCTTCCTCGTGCTTCTTCATCTTACTTAAAACGATGCCCGGCGGTCAAATTGAGAAATGGGAAATGTTGAGTGGGAATGGGAGAGTTCTTTATCATGGGAATTCGCCTGCTTGAGTGTTTTTATTCCTGTGTACTTAAATGGACTACAATGGGTATATTAAGTTCAGTTTCCTGTATGTGACAGCAAAAGTGATGGAACTCAGTGGAAAGTTGGAGGGTTTAGTCTGCTCAGAGATGGATCCCGCATTTACTCACATTCTGCAAGAAAAAGTGTGAAAGAAGTTCAAGCGAAAATGGAGAAAGAGTAATATTTAAATTGAACCACGAATAGAATATTAGTGGATTTTTAAAATGATTTGGAGGTTTGGAGCTAGATCGTGAGGATAAGGAAATCCAAACCCATTTGAATTCATTATAAAAGAGTTCACAAAATTTTAAGGATTTAAAAATATTGGAAATTACAAAGCTTAGTACTCGCGTCTGTTAAATTCAATTCCAATGTGATTGCTTCAGTGACCTCAAGCACACTAAAGCAACCGATTTTACCTTAATTTATTATTTATTTATTTATTTTACCTTATTTTAGCTAGCTTAATAAGAGGCTAATTTGCAAGAGCTCGTTTAAAATGTCAGAGTTTAAGAACGCTAACATTGAAGCCAAAAATGTAATTCCTGGTTGATCTGGTCGATTTCGGCATATTTGCAGTGTGCAGAGAAGACTCTGCAGAAAATTGCAGCTTGATAGCTTTAAAACTGAGAGACTAGTTTGCGTAGCCACAGAGAGACGGATGGACAGACGGGCTGACAAATCTTCAACGCCTCAGCTCGTCGCCCTGATCAAGAATATATATAGGTCTATGCGTTGCAAACTTCTGCTGAAAATTGTAATACCCTTTGCAAGGGTATAAAAACATCACTAGGGAAAATTATGAAGATTGTGCATTGCCCATGACTTTAGCTTTTAACATTCCATCCAAATATGACTTCCTTTTGGAAATAAACACTTTACTAAATTCAAATGCAAGCAAAACAAAGCTGACTAAACCGTAGGACCGTCTGTTGAATGGTGGCATTTCGACGTTGAGGTCACACTGAACCCTACGCTCACTCCAAACATAATAAGCTGTCAATTCTGTTAATTTAAGTACTCAGCTCAAAATATACATAAATATTTTTGCTTTCAAATTCGTAAAAACGCCTTAAACTGGTGCGATTAGACTGGAAAAGCCCCTTAAAGTCAATGTTTGTTTATATAAAATTATGTTACATTCAAGACTGTGCCAGGGGTTGGACCAACAGGTTTACAACTTATAAAATAAATTTAATTTCCTACCAACAGAAAAAGACTTTATCACATAACTTCTTTCTGAAATAGAAACAATTAGAAGAAAAACAATTTTGTTGTGTTAGCCTCAAGGTGAATTTACTAAAGGTAAGTAAGGTAGTACTGTTGTGGTGAGGGGCCTTAATTGTTTTTCCAACTCTCTGTATTGTTTCGCTGATGAGTATAACTAAAAGGTTTCCGCAAAAAGTAAAGCGAAATATCCAACGATTATTACATTTAAATCTAAGAAAAAAAGTTTTCGACCTCTCTCGACGTTTACTAATATCTCCCGCAAGGGGCGCCTGTGGTGAGTACGTCACGTTATTAGTAAATTCACCTTGTAACGGGTGCTCCATTTAAAAATTGAAATTTAGTTTTTCTATAAAAAAAAAGCTCGATATTTTTCAAAGGTTGAACATTTATTGGAAAGGTTGGTTATGTCATTTATTTGCGAAAGACAATTTTGGTCAAATGACCACCACGGCTGAGTTGGCAATGTTTTCGGTTGAGCGCACCGGACGAGTACGGGTTGGTTTATCCACCAACATTCCACTTTCACGAACTCGCTTCACGAATTGATCCACAAATTGAGTTTTTTTTGTTTAATGTTTTTTTTTTTCAAATTTCGCACAGTTTGAGTCGAGGACTCACCACTTTGGAAATATGTTCTTAATATTTCCCAACTTTCTTTAAGCGAATAGCGACCCATATCCCTAAATGTCAAAGTTTTTACTAAATACACTAGTTTACAGCCAAAAAGACCCATTTCTACTGAAAATTTGTTGTTGTTTGGAATGGTGATCTCAAAAATCTTTGATGTATATATTTCTTCTACTGAAGAATCGCACTTTTACGAAGAAGAAAAAAAAAAATTGGTACTTTCGTGATTATTAAAAAAATTTTCCTTTGCTCCGACTTTTGTTCCGTTCTTGATTATTAGAGCGAAGCTCTTTTGCAGACGTCAGACTGGGGGAGTAAATCTTGAAAAATTTTGTTAGCGACAATTCTTTTGGGGTATGTCTTGAATTCTCTCTTTGAGTTTGTTGACAGCACTTTATCTTTACAGTAGAAGCAGGTGGGTTTGTGTGTGGAGTGGGATAGTGTGAGTGGAAGTAGTGGGAATCAGGTGAAGATTTGGTGGGGATCTGGCGAGGATTTGGTGCTGATCTGGTGTGGATCTGGTGGGGATCTGGTGCGGATCAGTTGGTGATCTGGTAGGGATCTGATGAAGATCTGGTGGGGATCTGATGAGGATCTGGTGGGGATCTGGTGGAGGTCTGGTGGAGATCTGTTCAGGGATCTAGTGGGGATCTAGTGGTGATCTGGTGGTGATCTGATGGAGATCTGGTGGGATCTGGTTTTTAAATCTGCTGGGGATCTGGTGAGGATCAGGTGGGGATCTGAGATGTGGTGGGGATCTGAAGAGGATCAGGTGGGGATCTGGGAGAGATCTGGTGGGGATCTGGTGAGGATATGGGGTGGGTCAGGGTGGGGATCTCGTTTGGTCTAATAGGGATTTGGTGGGAGAGTGACACATTGAGGGTCAATTTTTGAATTTTGTGCTAAAAAATATACTGTTATCTGTTAGACAGTGATTTTTTAACAGTAACATAACAGTGACTTAACAGTGACTTAACAGCGACTTAACAGTGACTTAACAGATACTTAACAGTGGCTTAACAGTGACTTAATAGTGACTTAAAAATGACTTAACAGTGACTTAACAGTGACTTAACAGTGACTTAACAGAGACTTAACAGTGACTTAACAGTGTCTTAACAGTGTCTTAACAGTGTCTTAACAGTGACTTCACAGTGACTTAACAGCGACATCACAATGACTTAATAGTGACTTAACAGTGACTTAAAAATGACAGTAACGTGACAGTGACCTATTATTGTTCAAATTATATAACATTTATTTTATATATAGTCCAAAAGGTGTATTTTTGCCATTACTTAAGTCGGTTTATCAACGTAAAGAGCTTCGCTCGAACCATGTACGTCCCATGACTTACATCTTTTTATTTTCTTCTGACTTCTCGCTAACTTCATAAAATAACCAAAAAACTAAGAAAAATACAAATTATTTATTTTGAACACACAAAATACTCAAATTTGACAGTTAATTTCTCTACTCAATTTAATCCATCTACGGTAAGTGTTATACGATTTGCCTCATCTCTTAAGTAGAAAAATAAAATATTTTTTTGATTTTTTGTTTTTATATTTTCAGGGGCGTTTAAAAATTTAATTTCTGCTTGCATTTTCGAGCAAAAATTGATTTTTACGAAAAATACCATATATTTCAAAAACGGGCCTCGATTTTAAATTATTTCGAGATCACCACTCAAACTAAAAAAAAAATATTTCAAATGAAATGGGTCTTTTATTTTTAATTTTTGTAAACTAGTGTATTAGTCGCTTTCCGAATGACATTTGACTTTTAAAGTCAAATTATGAATAGTTCAAATTTCAATTAATTTGAACTTTGAACTTTCTTCATGACTGGCATAACTCAAAAAATACGACTTTTGAGTTAATGATGCAGAAGTACTCGCCGTATTGTGTACTATTTTAATTGTAAACATTTTCGTATTGACATCCTTTTGCTTTTCCTTGTGATATGAAAATATGTCTCATTAAAATTTTACAGGTTCATTTTTCATGTTAATGCAAGAGGGAAGCGTCATATCTCAGTTGTCCCCCATTGGATTTGGGGATATATATAGCACTTCTTAAAACAACCTTTTTTCATGTTGAGATACAAAAGTTCTAACCGATTGAACTTTAAACGTTTTCTTAGCTCCCAATAACAATCGCTTTTTGCGTCACATGCGATCTTTATTTTTAATTCTTTGCTCTCAGCCGTAAAGCTAATTTATAAAACGTATAGCTAAATTTCAATACATGTTTCCTCGTAAGGGAAGCGAGAAGCAGCAATTGGGATCCAAAGTCAGCTCCCCAAATTAATCGTTTTTTGTTTCACGTGCGTTATCTATATTATCTAAAAAATCTTTTTGTTCATATAATTTTAAATATGATGGAATATCAACTTAAAAGAACACGTTTTTTCGTAAAGTTAAACATGTTTGGTATCATCTAAAGTTTTAATAGTTTGGTTTTTGTGTTATTTGTCATAGATTTTTAAATGTACTATGCAAAATTTAAATTAAATATTTTTCATATTTAATTTTAAATTTTACCATACTTGAAGTATTATGTAAATCATATTGAAATTAAAGTTTGAACATTTTTCTTCAAAAAATCCAATGGATGTAGATATGAGATATATTAAAATTAAATATTAACAATTTTTAATTTAATGTTGAACATAATTAACAGTAAGTCTGTGTTTTTAACTGAGACTTGCGGCACCGTCATGCGAATCGCAGTAAAGGTCCACATTAAAGCAATCTATGAAATGCATTTAAGTTGCTGTGATAAGATTTCCGGTACAGAGTACCATCAAGTCGATTGACTCGTGATTGCCGCACTGGACGTAACGTACGACGTACTTAGGGCATATGCAAATGGCCAACGTTTAAAACTATAAACAGCTTTGACGGTCTTATCACCAAGGCAAATGCCTGCGGGGGGTTGCTTGCGAAAGAGGGAGGAGGGAGAACAAGAGTGGAAGGTAGGTTGATCTGGGGCAAATCGGAGTGCAGCTCGGCTTCACAAAAAAGTGTCGGGCTAAACAAAACGTCCACACATTTCAACTTTGATTGCTGTAAAAGCTTTTTAATTGCCGAGCGACAGCGGTGAAGGGAGCTTGGGTGGGTGGCTAAAGGGGGGTCCAGCTGCAAATGTGTGCAAATTTAATTAATTTTCGAAAGGCAAGATAAACTGTATGTGTGTGTGTGTGTGCGTGTGTGTGTTGTAAGTCCTTTTTTACTCAGCATAATTAAAAAATATGAGTAGCACAAAATTAAAAATCCTAAATCAAATTTCGCTAGAGCAGCGCCAAGGTGGTAAGGGGGGTTTCTGACATGTGTGTGTGTTGATCTCAAGGGCATAATGTCGTCGGGGTTAAAAATAATTCAAATGCTTTTGCAGCTCATTACGAACGAAGTTTTCGCCCCCAGCCCGTAGGTTCGTTTAGGCAAACACAAGCTGTAACCCGTTACACCCCCAACCCCTCCCGCACGCCGCTGAGTAGCAGGCAGCATTTTAACATTTTCCAATTTTCCAAAACCCTTATCATAAATTAAGAAGTGCTCGTCAAAAACTGTCTGCCCAACCTCCCCAGAGGAAAGAGGCGTCAGCAGTGAGGCAGGAGGCGTAGGCGTGTGTGTGTGTGTGTGTGTGTGTGCGTGGGGCGTGCGTGTTGTTTGCTTTAGACGTTAAATTAAGATGCGGGCTTCAGGCATCATTCATGATGAATGTTGGCCAAAAGACTAAAAAACGGAAAAACACAAAAATCACACACACACAAATCACAGATCACAAAGAGATGAGAGTGAACGCAAATCTTGAAGAAAAGGGTTACGCCTGTACCCCCGCCACCACCACTAACAGTCTTCCCTCTCCTTATGCCTTTTGTCGCTTATCAAACGTTGAGATGCCGCTAATGTTGCTGCGGGTGCGTTTTCATCCTCGTCTAGCGGTCTAATCAGCAGGCAGGCAAACAGCCAACCAGATAAAGATACACATACTGAGCGAGCGACAGCTACCATTAGACGACAGATTGTGTCTAGTACACTGAGCGAAAACGAATGGTTCATTAATTCAAGTGGATGAACTTGGAGAGCTGTAGAGCTCTACAGCTTTATATTCGTGGTTCAAACCACATTCGGAGCTTATCACTGCCTACGCAGTACACTAAGCAAAAAACCACTTACTGATTTCTAGGTCGATCGGGATAGATTTACAAGTATGTTTTGTTCTTGGGTGTACTTAAATTAAGTACGAAACCTTCTAGAACCGCTAAACGACTGTTAATGATACTTACAGAAAGCATAAAAATTTCAAGATACGACCGTTCTTAGTTTAAGTACAAAATATCTTGGATTGAGGACAAAATAGTCTCACAATGCAAGCTCCAAAAAGTGTGTTGAGGCAATTGGTAATTCTCTTAAGTCGAGTAAAATTCCCTTAAGGTTTGAACATTTTGGTTATGGAGTTAGGGTAGATTTCTGATGTACAGTATATCCATCTTAGTCTTTGGTTAATTTATTTACTTCGAATTTTTCCAGCCTTATATGATTCAATACAGAACAAAATTTACAAAAACAAATTGGGAATAGGATTAGAGTTTAATGGGCTTAAGACAAGAACATTTTGTACCTTTTTTTCATATTCTTGGATTATGAGACCACATAAAGTATATACATACATTCTTAATCAGCATGACGGGCGGAGTTGATATAGGCATGTCCGTATGTCCGTCTGCCCGTCTGTGTGTTTCTATGCCATCTCCTCCGTCAGTTTTAAAGCTATTTTAACCCAACTTTGCAAGAAGTCTTTTGGATCGCTCGGAAAAGTTGTTTTAGTGAGAACAACTATTTTTGTCTTCAATGAAAACTGCTCAAAATCTCGTTTTTTTAAGTTTTCTATGCTTTCACATAATTCAACCAAGTTTCATGAAAATCGGACAACTATATAGTGTAGCTGCCATACAAAAGATAGCTCTCAAAAAAGTCTTAGTGGGAAAAACCATTTAGTTTTCAATGCTATCGCTCCCAAACTTGTTACTGATCAATACCATATGCTGCCACTAGGGCATAATTCCGGAACCAAAAAGTTAAATGCACCGGAACCGGAATCTGAACACAAATTTTTGTTGGAAACCGAAAACCGTTTACCGTTATTATTGGAACCCGACATATAACCGGAACGAAACCGTTAAGAAATGATACGAAATAGCAAAAGCTAGAGAAATCCTTTTATGAAACAATTTTTTAATGTGGCATATTTTTTGGACCCTAGGTATAACGTAACGCTAAGTACTGAGCGAAAAATACTTGTATCGATCTTTTACTAAATATTTCTAAAAAAAAATTTCGTCGTTTGCTGATCAATCACTCCTCAATGATGAATGCAGTTCAAATTATGGTTCATCTGATTGCGCCGACGAAGTTGAGTTATGTGATTTTGCGGAAAATCTGGTAATAATAATACATCAATTGTGTCAACAAACAAGCTACTGGATTCCACTAACATTTTTCTCGCACTTAAACGTGTTCGAAACCATGAAAACATTCTTAACAGGTGGTCAGAATCCTCCACAAAGTTCCCAGAATTGTATGAGATTTCAAAAGTTGTTTTTTCTGTTCCAGCTTAGCGAGGAGCGCCTATTCGCTGGCGTAAAATTTATAATAAATCCGCTAAGAAGTTGCATGGACTCAACCACATTGACTGCAATTATGTTACTGGGAGCAAATCACAAGAATTCTATATAGAGGACGTATAAAATTGAAAACTAATAATACAAAATATAATATTTATGAGCATATAATGCAATCATTAGATCATACATGTTTACTACGTAAAGAAATACGAATTATGAAGTCTATATAGTTTTACTTTAACTGTAAAACCATTCATTTTTTGTTAAATTTTGATTCGTTTTTATTAAACGGGAATAAAATTATTTAGATTTATCTCAGAAGTTAATTTTTTACAGAATTAAATATAAGTATTACTTATATCGGTACGTACCGGTATACCGAAACAAAAATCCGGGTACCGTATCGAAACCGAAAACCGAAATTAAATGAAAACCGAAATAGAACCTTTAACCGAAACATTCATTTCGGGACGTACCGGTACCGGAACCGGAACCGAAATTCGTTTCGGGAATAAGGCCTGGCTACCACACAATTCTGCAATTCTGTTTGATCCAAATCGAATGACTGTAGCATATAGATGCCATAGGACCGATCGGTCAAAAAAGTAGTTCTAGTAAAAAAAAAAAAAGATGTGAGTGTCGTTAACACTCACGAGGCTCTGATGTGAAACATGATGCTAAATTTAAGGGCTTTATTTTAGTCACTGTTAAGTCACTGGGAAGATACTGTTAACACACACTTAAGTCACTGTCAGGTCACCATTAAGTCACAGTCAATTTACTGTTTAGTCACTGTGAAGTCACTATTAAGTCACTGTCAAGTCACTGGTTAATCACTTTTGAAGACACGGTAAAGTCACTGTTTAGTCATTATCAAGTCACTGTTAAGGCACTTTCTAGTCACTGTTTAGTCACTTTCAAGTCACTGTCAAGACACTGTTTAGTCACATTCAAGTCACGTCAAGTCAGTGTTTAGTTTCATCAGTTTCAAGTCACTGTCAAGTCACTATTTAATCACTTTCAAGCCACCGTCAAGACACGTCAAGGCAGTGTTTAGCCACTGTTTAGTCACTGCCAAGTCACTGCCAAGACACTGTTTTATCACTTTTGAAGACACTGTTTAGTCACTGTCAAGTCACTGTTGAATCTACCCGCTTTCCCTCTAAGTTCCTCCCACTTCCCATTACTTTCCGCCTTTTTCGCCCACTTTCCTTTCTCTTACCGCCCTCTTGCACTCTTCTTTCACCCCTCTCCCCTGGGACACTCTGCTAATACAACAACACAAAATATGCATGGCGTCAGCGCAGCGCTGCAACGTCACGTGACGCTGATATCAAATTTTTCTCCCACTAAAATCTTCCGTACCCAATTAAAGATTAGTCCTATGTAATTTGAGATTATTTAGCAAATTTTTTTGACTTTCTTAGTCATTTCGACCGGTATCTCACGAATAAAAGCTTTAATGTTGTCTTCCATACGTCAATTGAAGCGGTCTTGACTGTATAGGCATGAGCTAACAAAGCCCCACAAAAAATATCTAAAGGCGTTAAATCCAATCTGAGGACCAATTAACCGGTCCCGAACGTGAAAAAAAATGTTCACCGAACTCGCCTCTCAATAAGTGGTAAGTGGCACCGTCTTGTTGAAACCACATGTCGCAAGTCGGGCTCTTGCATTTTGGGCATCACGGTAGCGCTCACCATTCACAGTTACGTTACGATTCGCATCATCTTTGAAGAAGTACGGTCCAATGATGCCACTAGCCCATAAATGCCCAAACTGTGACTTTTTATACCCTGTTCTCATTAAAAATGAAAAAGGGGATGCAACAGCCAGAAGGAAGCACCTCCGACCCCATAACAGTATATATATTCTTAATCAGCATGAACAGCCGAGTCGATTTGCCATGTCCGTCTGTCCGTCTGTCTGTCTGTAAGATCGCGTCGATTCAGAGACTGTACGAGACCATGTAGGTGTATACTGTACCCACATCGAGTTTCAGATTTGGAAAATTCCACCTCCTCCAGCTTTTGGCGAAAAACTGTCTTTCTCTCTGTATCAACACGTGGATCTCACAGAATTTTAAAAGGTGGAGCCCAATCTTACGTATGTAGGTGTATACTGTACAGATCAAGTTTGCTCAGATTTGGCAAATTCCTCCTTCCTCCGTTCTAACCTTATGAAAACTGTCAGAGCAATATTTAGCTTGGGCCTAGTGCTTAATCTATATTCAGTTAGGCCTAATATTCGTCTGTTCTGTGACTATAAGATCCGAGCAAACCACCGAAGATATGCAAGTGCGCCGCATTTATTCAAATAAATTTTACAATAAAAGGAATTCGGGGCAATAGGACATTACTTACATTACCACATTACTTGAACAGGGTATTTTGCTGTCGGGGCACTCGACCGCAACACTCTTACTTGTTCTGGTTGCATTGGTAGCTCTTGCAATGCTTCTCTGATATTCTCCAAAATCGACAATTCTGCTTATTTACGTACCGATTGAGCCAAAAAATGAGCTTCGTCGCTGCACACAATTTTCGTTAAAAAAGTGGATCTTCGGCCAACTTTCCAAGAGCCCAAAAAAATCTATGTTGCGGTAGGTCGTTCGGCTTCAATTCTTCCACCAGCGTATTTTGAAAGGCTTCACACCTAAATCCTTCCGCAAATTTTTTCCACGTTGTTGAGTAACAGAGGCCCAATTGCTGCGAACGGCGACGAGTCGATGATGATGGTCAATATTAACACTGGCCGATACAACGGCGAAATTTTTCTTCGCACTCTACGTAAGCGTGATTGTGGTTTAATGAGTTGCAAAATTTGGTCACAATAGCCCGAATAGCCGCTTCAGTGGGGTCGGGATTAAACTGACCATAAAATTGGAAGAAGCGAGCAATGCAATTTTCTTAACAGAGCACGCATTTTGTTAAAAAAATTAAAAAATTTGCAAGCGCTGTTCGTTTGTAAGACGATTCATGATTGTTAAATTATACAACAAAAAGAAGTTTGATTATGGTAAAAAAAAACAAAAAACGGGGGGTGGCTTTTAAAACCGGTGTGTAAAATAGCTAAATAAAATCGCCTTTTATAAATTTGTTTCTATTCTTTAAAGAAAGTTTTGAAATATTAAAAATATAGATAATATAAATATATATATATTATAAGTTAATTAAAGTCCAAAGCGACATCGATATACCGTTTATTTTCCTGCCATTTTGTGTATGTTATTTTGTTTTGGTGTCCCCCCCCATAATACCCATAAATGGAGAAATTGGGTTTAGTTTAAAAAAATTGGTTTAATTACATTTTTCAAAGGCGTGAAGAGTCCATCTGCATAGCTTTGCCTATATATTTAAAGTGCTGCTAAAGGGTGTAGTGTAGAGTGCGTAGATCAGAGTGTTAACAGGCAGATAAAAGATCTTTTTAATGTAGAAACGATGCAATCGCTCTACATCCTCGAATCGGCTAAATCCCCCAGTCTGGGGCCGCATAACACATATTTATCCTGGATGTTGCTAGAAACTGTTTATATTTGGTGCTGCTGACTTTCTTCTTCCCAAGCAGATGTTTCCAGGTGCTATTAAAAGCGACTTTGGCGTCTGTCAATTTCTGTGCCAAATGTTTCTTAAATGACATATTGGATGTCAGTAGCATGCCTCATTTACTGTTTCTAGCAATACCCCATCTAGTGTGCATTCATCAGCTCTAGCTCTTCGTCCTCTCCACTTTACTATAATTATTTTCGTCTTCTCGATATTGTGGCGAAGACTCCACGTCTTACAGTACCTACTGAGAGCATCAATCATTGTTGCATCACCTGTGGGCTTTCCGAATATGGCACCATGTTGTCGGCATACATGAGTACCTTGATGGGAAGATTCGCAACAATATCATCCACATTCAATACTAAGAGTAGTGGACTCAACAAGCATCCCTGCTTTACGCTTAAGTTCGTTTCGAACCACTCGGATTGTTGGTTTCCATTCCATACAGTGGTTTTATTCAGGCTATAAAGGCTTTCTATTTTAGCTTTACTTACATTACTTATCTTTAAGTAGAGACGGCGCCTGCCGATTGTATCGAACTTAGCTTTGAAATCTACAAAAAAAGTTAACATTTTCCTTCTTTCGCCCAGTTCTTTCGCCCAGTCTGTCTACAGTCGAGTAGCCCTCTCTGAATCCAGCTTGGTATTCTCCTAGAACATCGTGCGTCTTAACTCAGTTTATTAGGCGCGCTAGCATGACAGATGTAAACACCTTTATTATCGCATTAAGAAAGGATATTCCTCTATAATTCGCTGGTTCCATTTCGTTGCCTTTTTTATGGATCGGGAAGATTACATTTTTTCTAAAACTATCAGGGGCAACTCCTCTTTCGGGGATATGATTAAATGCGGCTGCGAGCTGGTTAATAAACAAGGTCGGTGCATATTTTAGAAATTCGGCAGGAACTCTATTTACACCCAGCCCTTTTTTCAATTTTGCTACGTGCGAGGACTTCTTTTTAATAATTCTTCTGCTTTTCATCCCACTTCTTAAGCCATCCCTGATAGTTGTACAACACATCGTTTCTTTCCGTGTATCAGAGCCTTCTCACGCACAATGCCGAGCGCCACAAAGTAAATCCTTTTGTCTTTAAAAAGCAAACAGGCCCAAAAACGCTTGGAGAGGCACACGCATAACCCTTATCGGGGCAGCAGGCACTCAACTTCAAGCTGCCTCGACTGGAGTGATGGGCGGCGGGTACCAGAGTGGTGTGGTGGGGGTGGGGTTGGGAGTGGGCTGGAGTGGGATGGGACGGGGGTTGTATTATTTATGAAAATCGTCGACGTTATCGGGCACTCTCAAATATTTACAACCAAAAGCTTACGGTTGCCATAATTAAAATTGTATCCGAAATCCAACCCCTTCCCCCCTTGCCATCGCTACCCCTGCCCCAGTCCAAGCACCCTTACTCTTACTCCTTCTCCCGCCTTTGGCAATGGCGGAAGCAAAAATAAGATTTTATGGCTTACTTTTCATAATTTAAAATGCGTTTCCTTAGATTGTAACGGCTGCGAGTGCCACACGATTCCCTACCCCAACCCCAAACCCTCCATGATAATCGCTTTGGCAAGACTTAAAGCTTATTTGGCCACGTTCCACTGAAATCCATCAATTCAATTAACCAAAGGGTTAAAGGTTCAGCTCGGCTCATTCTCAGACTTGGAAAACATTTAAAGTGGAAATGCAAATTTTCCAAGGCCAATTTAAATGCCGAAAGTGGACTATGAAAATCGTTTGCTGCAGGTGTCCGACAGTCGTCGATCTGTCGTCTGTGTGGTCAGAGAGGGCCAAAGGATGTGGATGTAGATGTGGATGTGTGTGTGTGTGTCCTGACAGACTTGACAAGGGTTTTTAATGACTGAATGAAAACGACAACAAAACAAAAGTGCAGCCACGTCGGCTGTGACTTTGAAGTTTTCACTTGGCCAGGATATGCGTGTGCTGGCTGGCTGGCTGGCTGGCTGGCCAGGATGCCATTGGTGTCAACATTGTCCATCTGTCTGGTTGGCCTAAAACATCTTGTTCACACTTGTCGGAATGGCCACCAAGTTGAGTTTTTCATACCCAACAATAGTGGGTATATTGGGCCAAAGAGAAGATTTAGATTTTCATTAACTTTGTTTTGGCCAGCTTTTCATGTAGTTTGAGGATCTGAAACAAACCGCTTTGGTCAGAACACCTTAGAGAAGGCGATTCGATTCGGTTCACGAAATTGGGTCAAAATATTCTTTCTCCATCATTTCGCTTAACTCATTTCCAAGGCAGTGCGAAGCAGGGGGCAGCTGCCCCAGCTGAGCCTAGACTTGAGACTTTGGAGAGCCCCATCAGAAAAATTATAGCGCAGTCAAATCGTACAGTCTTGGTGGCCAATTCATGTCCCCTCTGCGTGACAAAAGGAATAATCGTTGACGCAGAATGTTGATCGTGCTGATCCTGTTCTTGTGGGTCACTTGATTAAAGGGCCAACAAAAAGAAACACTTTCAGTTCTATTTCCCTGATACTCTCTTGTCCAGATTCATTGTTAACTCACAATTACATGGTAGTTGCAGGTCGTTCACTTTGACCATCCTCATATGCCTAAGTAAAAGACAAGACTTGAATTCTTCGTCTCGCTCTCTCTCTTTTTCTATCTCCATCTCTGTGTGTGCTTCTTCAACTCTTCAGGTAGAGTGATGAACTTACTCCTGGTGTGGGGGCTTTGTGTCTCTCTCTGTGTGTGTGTGTGCGCCTTGTGGCTGTCCTCTCTCTGGTAAATTATTTTAGCAGGATGTGACATTACAAGGAAAACAAGCTGCTTCAGTTTCTGGTGCCGAAAAGTGTCAAACATTCAAAGTAGTAAAATCAAGTAACCTTTTGTTTTTCCACTTTAACCAGGCCCCGGCACAGTCGGGGGAGGACTGACCCTGGCTGAGTGTTTAGACACTTAAGGTAAACTTTTTGAGCTAATTGGTTGTTTTGTGGAAATTAATTGCTTTAACTTTATTTTGCGACAAAACCCATAGCCTTGCACTTTATGATGCATGTCCTCGACCAAAAAATATGGCTACTCCCCAGCCAGGGCCAGCCGCAGACGCGTCCACTCCCACTTTGGAGTTGCGTCCAATTCTTGTCGGTTTTTCGGTTTTTTTCTGTGTTTTTGTATGTGTGCGGAGGAGGATGGCTACTTGCAAGTTATTATATTTGCTTTGTACTTCTCCCTAACGGAGGCTTATTAAAAAATTGAATGTGTGGGCTGCCCAAAAAATAAAAACAGAACCAAAATTTGAACAGCAGCTGGAGGAGTTTGGTCATAAAACAACGGCCACAAAAATTGAACGGCCACAAACCAAATACAAAATACAAAATACCAAACTTCCTGCTGCTGCCTTCCCCGAAAAATGGACAGCCGTCGCCGGCTGTCAATATGGAAATTCATATCAGTTGCAGGCGGGGTTGGATGCGGGAGGGGGGCTTACCTGACTGACTTCAGCCTTAAAGTGGCTTCGTCTTTTGCTTCTTCTTGCTTAAAGATGTTGGACTAATTGAATTTTGGAACGCTGGTACCGAAACTAGATTACCAAACTAGGGAAAAGACAAAGCACTTGGAGTAACCAAAAGGCACGTAATGGACTTGAGGGGTGGGTTATGCATATGGACACGAGCGAAGGAGGTACAAACCAATTTAATTTGACTTTCTGGCTTGCAACAGTTCAAAGAGTGAGTAGCGAGCATGTATGGTGAGTGTCTTTAAGAAGATTTTAGTAAAATATTTTGCAGAGTAATCAAATATTATTCCGTCGTTACCTTCTGGTGGCTGTCATTTAAGTCTTAAACAAACACTTTGATACTGTAGTATAAAGCAATAATTTGGGTTTCGATGATCGAACTCTTGTACGTTTTCTGTATGTCTCTATGCATAGAAAGGGTACTTTAATTTTTCCCAGAAGTTTGCAACGCAGAGAAATATTTAACTACAAATATTGACTGCAAGCTGCTAATATGTTGGAACCGACCGAATCGGATGCCTAAATCTTATAGCTGCCATAGCAACCATCGGGTCGGAAAGTGGGACTTAGTGAAAGAACATTTTTTGTTTCATTGTTAGCGTCATTAAATTCGATTATTAATATTAAATGCTTTCAAACAGATTTTCGAAATTTTTTCTTAGTCGGATGACTATATCTTATCTGCCATAGAAATCATCGCAACGTGGACGGTCCCATAGGCCAAAAATAAAAAAAATTAATGTTTGAATTTTACATCCAAATATGAACCATCTGTTTTTTAAAAGAACAAAATATGAAAAGCAATTATTTTATTTGTTTTGCTTAAAAGAGAAAGTACATTACAAGTGATCAATTCTCAGTGTGAGCGTCACTATTAAATAGCATGATCTAGTATAAATCTAAAAAGGTAAGAGCGTTGCAGTCGAATGGCCTGACTCCGAAATACCCTGTACAATTTTGATTCACACACAAACACACACTAGACTAGACTAGAGCAAATTCCGCGCCAAAATTGATTTTTATACTCTGTACCAAAGGTACATAGAGTATATTAAGTTTGTGCAAAAGTATGTAACATGGAGAAGGAATCATTTCCGACCCTACAAAATATATTAATTCTTGATCAGCATTAACAGCCGAGTCGATATAGCCATGTCCGTCTGTCCGTCCGTATAAACAAACAGATCTCAGAGTTGGTAAGAGATAGAGGTTTGACATGTACAGGACAAATGCTTCTTATACTTGCAGGCAGATCAAGTTTATTTTCAATTTTTGCCACGCTCCCTCCCACCCGCGCAATTTGGAAAAAAACGTTATATCTCCCACAGTTTTGTAAATAAATGATTCGTACTTTCCAGAGATTTTTAGTCATTAGTAATATGTATCGATTTGCCGAAGAAATGATAAAGATCGGATGAGCGGCTCTCAAGTTAGAAGCAAATAAGTGAATCACCCCCGCCACCCCCCTCGCACCGTTTTACAACCATCGCTTCACAATCTTAGAGAGAGAGAGAAAAACTAAGGGACCGCGGGCCACCCACAACAATCAACCCATTTTTTTTTTTTTGTATTTTTAGTGTTTTTTTTTTTTTTTGGGTGTATATACTAATAACACTAGTTTACAAAATAATAAAAATTTTGCGATCCCGAACGTTTGGTAGCAATTTCTTATGTAAGTCCCCCCGCTGAGTCCAAAAATCCATATCACGATTTTTTTAGTGGGGCCGTTTTCGAGAAATCGCGGAAAAGCTAGATTTTTGATTCTGAAAAAAGTACCTTTAGAAAAATGTGTATATCTTCAGTATCGATTCATTCATTATGAAATGGTAATGCTTTCTTGGAAGGTAATTGAATGCCCTATCATTCATTCATACACCACTTCTTAATCCGGTGCTTGACTTCGGCGTTATAAAGGCTTTTATCGGCAACTTTGCATTGAACTTGAAACCTTTTTTTTACTTAAATGCCAATAACTTCTATAATCTTGGACGGATTTGAATGAATTATGTGGCGTTGTATTTTTAATAGATAAATCTTTAGTGACCAGCAATAAAATAAATTTTACACAATTTTTTTCGTGGTGAAAATCGCACTTAAAATCTAGCTTTTTTTAAAAAATTCATAAATTTAATGCAAAGTTGCCGATAAAAGCCTTTATAACGCCGAATGCAAGCGCCGGATTAAGAAGTGGTGTATGAATGAATGATAGGGCGTTCAATTACCTTCCAAGAAAGCATTACCATTTCATAATGAATGAATCGATACTGAAGATATACACATTTTTCTAAAGGTACTTTTTTCAGAATTCAAAAACTAGCTATTCCGCGATTTCTCGAAAACGGCCCCACTAAAAATTATTTGGACTGCATTTTTGGACTCAGCGAAGGGATTTACATATGAAATGACTGTCAAATGGTCGGGATCGGAAATGCTGTAAACTAGTGTAATCAAACAGAAAAATAGTCTAGAACAAATTTGGTTCCCCCCCAAAAACCTTTTAAATTTCACTTTTCAAATCGATTTAAGGAAATTCTTAAAATAGCGCATTCTAACGTAAGTTCGTAATGCTGAATATGAAACTTATAAATAAAATTTGTATAAAAAAATTTTTAATATATTTTTTTTTAATTTTGGGAAAAAGGTTCAAAAACTAAATTTTTGTTGGTTACCAGCGCTAGATCGCTCTTTGATATAAATTTTAAAAAAAGTTTCAATTTTACATATTTATGTCCTGGAAAAAATTAGCGTGCCCTTTTATTTCCTTTTCTGAGATAATGGAATTTTAGTAAGTGAAGTCATTTTAAAATTCAAATATCGCTAGCCTTGGAACATTCGTGCGCATGTAGAATGTCATTAATCAGCTTTTCTAAGCTCTATTTTTTGTTTACTTCTTGATATTTGCGAGTGGATTAAATTTGAAAATACTTTTCTAGAAATTACCATGGAAAATGAAGCAGGTAGTGTTTAATTAAGTAGTTTTATTGCCTGACGTGAACGCTTACTTATTGATCTCCCGAAACCTTGATTTGGAAATAGTAACGATGGTAACACTGCCAAGCGATTTTTTTCAAAACGCAGAATTGACTGCAGAGATAACTAAGATAGACATCGATTTGCTTAAAAGAATGCACACTATATTAATAGTTGTTTCATGCTACTATGATATTAAAATAGACAATTTCAAAAATTATGCCTTGGAGACTGCTAGGCATTTCCTAAATTTGTGCCCTTGGATTAATACAGTGTCCGGCACCGTTCAATTTTCTGTGTATACAAGTAGCGACGTCCATCCTCTGTAGCAGCGGCGTCGATACACAGACACTATACGAGCGTACACTGCTCTCTTTTGCAATAACATAACTGTGCTAACTGAGAGCGCTCTCGCGTGTCTGAACGCACACATGCAAAGGCAAAATAAGCATGTGTGTTTTGCCGGACACTGGTTTAATATGACGCCAAGTTTGCATAATTTTTTTTTCATGGCCCGGAAATAATTAATTTTGCATTGCTCCCAATTGGTCAATTAACCGAGGAGTCCCAGGAAGCACGAAATAAAGATTTAAAATTTAACCCGACTATTTCAACGAAAACTATGAAAAAAAATTTCAAGTTAATTTTAGCTAAGAATCGTATTGGACAGGTTTTAGCTTCCTAAGTTTCGAAAAAATTTATTTCGAAAAAAGAAGTAAAAAATTCGTAATTCTTAAAAAACAATGCACTACATTCTAAAATTTATCGCATTAATATATTGCCTCAGGATTCACTGAAATCGACGTTCGAATGGTTGCCCGCTAAAACCGCTTCTGTTTTTGTCCCGTGCGAATGTCATGTTTTTTTTGCAAATATCTTGAAAACAAAAATATTTCCAAAATCAATCTTTGGACCAATTGTAGGGCTATTGAAGAGCTATAAGTTAAGCCTGTTGTGAAAATGAAAATCCGCTTTATTTTGACTTTTTTTAACAATTTAATGAGTACGCTTTTCCCGTTCGACGTCATGGAAATGCCTAAGTAAAAAGTTAATAAAAAAAGAAACAATTTTCATGTTTAAAAAAAAAATGAAGTATATTTTTAAGTATATAATTTAACGCTGAATCAATGGTGAAAATATTAAATTTAAAGTGTAAATAATATAATTTCAGAGCATTTTTCGCTAAGTGTATAAAAACAAAAATTTATTAAAATCGGTCAAGCCGTTTCGGAGGAGTTGGCTAAGGAAAACGTAAAACAAGACTTATACGGGGGTGTCACAGAAATCTCTAGAGATTTTGACCTCGGTTGGTTTGCAAATCGCTCGAAAAATCCGTCGGTGTCCCAGAACTTCAACAGATTTTATTTTCTTATTTGAAATTCTAGTTAGAACAGAAACTGTTCCAATTTAAGTTCCATCGCTAAAAAACAGGGCTGCATCTCTCCCAAAAAAGTTTCCCCAATTTTAGATATGGGTTAATTTGATGTTCAACTGAAATTTTTTGATTGTGTTATATGCTTTATGATGCATTTTTAAATTATTGTTAAAAATTTGGGATTTTTAGCTGCTCGAGGTGACCAAATAAAAACATAGGTCACTATCCAACAACATTATTGTTAAAATTTAGTTCATATTCTTCATAAATTAAATTAAAAATTTAAATATTTGTTGGTGCCAAACATGTTTAATAACTTGCCAGCCCTTTATGCGCTGGCTGCCAACCAGACGGAGCCACAATCGCTAAACGGCGCCACTGGTGTGGTTGGTTTAGATAAACATACAAGACTTTGGTTGTTTTTCCTAATAATTATTGAAACGCAATATTTCAATGTTTAAACTAATTAAATATTTTATTAATTTAATGCAACCTATCCAGAAAATAATTTTGTTTACAGTTCCAAAATTAGTTTGGCTTGTCAAAATTGTTTGGGTGGTGAATTTTGCAAAATCTCTACCAAAAAAAGGGAGATTTGAAACCAACCGAAAGAGATTTCTGTGACACCGAGAATTGGTTTTGGGTTGGAATTTGGTTGGAAGAGATTTCGATTTGACACCTCCGATATACATTTGGGTGTCCCAAAAAAAAAATTTTTATTTTCACGGGTGCAGGGCATTTTCTGATAGCTTATAGAGTAAAGTATTTTTGAGTTGTTTTTCCAGATTTTTCGACAGACGTTTAGAGGTTGCACAAATCAAATTTACCCACAAAAATGTGGTTTTCCGTATTGATTTCGATTTTTACTTATAGCATGGTAAATAACCACGATTTTCATAGTTTTAAAATCAGCATTTTAAAGAAAAATGTCAAATTTTTACTTTAATGAGCACAAACTGTGAGTTTTGTCTTAGCATTTGCTTGTTTGAGGTACCTAAAATTTAATTTTTCGTAAACTTTTCATAAATTTTGTAAAACGCATTATAACTTTTGAAAATTTCTATAAAAATTGAAAAAAACTAATGATGCAAGCTTAAAAAGTTGGTTAAATTTTAAAAAACTGAAACTAAGAAATTCCAATTTGCTTTTAACGTTCCAGAGTTATACTCTTTAAAAGCTTTGTACCCATTTCATGAAATTAATAATATTAAAAGATGTTTGCCAGTTTTGCACCGGATTTGCTTTAAACATTGGAGCTATGATTTCGAACTGTGTTTTTTCATATTCACCACGGATGCTTTGCTTAGCGTTTCATAGGAAATTTTGTATTAGCAATTCCATTTGAACAATATTTACCATTTGGGTATTACAAGCTACCGAAAAATTATACAATAAATCGTATGAGTAAATTCGTCATTGCCACCAAGAAAAAGTAAAATTTTTAATCAAAATTGTCTTTAATGGACAAAATCGTCGGTACGCCAAGATGCCCTCAACTAAATATTTTTTAATGATATGATCTGTTTTTCTGTTCCTTATAAAGCACTTTACTAATAAAATTTATTTCTTAATTTTTTGGTGAAGCTTGTTTTTACCCTAAAATGGTGTTGTTCGATGTTGTTCTACGGCAATTGCTAGTACAAAATTGTCTATAAGTCGCGAACCAAGTCTTTGTTGAGCAAAACTGAAAACGCAGATCTGTATAGTATTAGATCTGGTTTATGTCCTACATGAATTGATTTGTGGGTGAGTCTATGAATGTAAGATTGTAAGGTAAATCATGTATTAACAAATAAAATTGTTAGATTGGCACAGACGGAAATTAAAAAGAATACATTGGTGTTTCACAAAAAGGTTTAAGTATAATATGAATGTTCAACTTGACAGAATTTTAGTTTAGACAACGTAGCGGATTACAACTTTCAACTTTAGACTAGGGTTGTCGAAATATCGATTGAATACATTTTGACGATATTATTATGAATACTCTATTTTGGTTTTTGGACAAAATGGAAGGTTTCTTAAGGGCATTCTCTTGGCTCTTAGTGGCATCAGTAATACTAGTAATATCCAGAATGCTCCTCAGAAACCCCCATTTTGGTGCCGAAACTAACAAAAATACACACCAAAAATTTATTCAAAGTATTGAAATCGATATTTCGACATCCCTACTTTACCGACGACTTTTTATACAACTTGACAACTTGCGCTTTTCGCTTGACGACTGCTACTGACGACTCATCAATTTAACAAAGAGTGACCGCCCTGAGCAGAGGGATGCCAACCTCGCGCTGTATGAATAGGGTTGCCACCTTTACATGAATGGTACTCAAACTCGCGTTTTTTGGCTGTCGAAGTACCATTTCTTTTATGGTTATGCAATAGCCCATTATATCTTCACGAAAAAACGATTTTAATGAAAATCTACCGTGCGCTTTTAAAGTTGTAAGTTTAACGTTATTTTCGTTTTTATATTCAAAAATTAAGGTTTACCTTCTTCGGAAAGTACCATAATCTATTAAGATTAAGTGAATTTTTATATTGCGTTCCCAATAACCCTGTCCACATTTGCTGAGTTTTAGAGATTTTTATCTTAAACCAATTAAATCAAAAAGTTAAAATTGTTGTCGTTGTATGTTGCAAGTTCAAAAGTACCCGTAAAATGCGAACCGAAGCTTCATTTGAAAAACTGGGTATGAGGTTATGAGTACAGAGAGGGTCCTTTTGTCATAATTAAAGGGTCTTATGCCGGGGGTTTTTAATGTTTGTACTGTGTTGCATGAATTCTCCGCAAAAAGGAAAAAAATATCATTAGTATTGGACCTAACTAACTAATAAAAGCGAAAAATATTATAATTTAAAGTTTAAAGCAAATTCGATGCCAAACTGGCAATGTAATTTTATGAAATGGTAACAAAGTTTAAAGAGTATAACTCTGGAACGGTAAGAGCAAATTTCAATTTCTTAGTTTCAGTTTTTTTTTAAAAATTTAACCATCTTTTAAACTGCATCATTAGTTTTTTCACTTTTCATAGAATTTTTAAGAGTTATAATGCGTTTTTACAAAATTTATGAAAAATTTACGAAAAAGTATAATTTCTGGTACCTAAACAAGCAAATGCTAAGCCAAAACTCATGGTTTATGCTCATAATAGGAAAATTTTGACATTTTTCTTTAAAATGTTGATTTTAAAACAAAGAATATCGTGGTTATTTACCATGTTATAAGTAAAAATCGAAATCAATATGGAAAACCCCATTTTTAGGTTAAATTCGATTTGTGCGACCTCTAAACGTCTGTCGAAAAATTTGAAAAAAATCTCAAAAATTCTTTGCTCTATAAGCTTTCAGAAAATGCCGGTGCAAAACAAATTTTTTTGATATTTGGTACACCCTAATATACAAATATATGGATTACATTATTATGTAGTTATATAAAAAATGTAAGTCGATATCTCTACTGGAAGTATTTTTGGCCACCTTTTTCATACATGACCGACCACTGTGCATCGGCCGGAAAAAAGGGTATGGTGAAGAAACAATTATACTTGCAGACAGATCAAGTTTATTTTAATTTGGTAAAAAAGTCATATCTCCCACTGTTTTAAAGATATATGGTTCGAACCTTCTAGAGATAGTTAATAATTAGCATCATCGATTTGCCAAAGACATGATGAAGATCAGATGACTTTCCAACTTGTTATTGCCTTCCGTCTTGAGAAAATCAATGAGTAAGCAGCTTTCGTTTATTGTAGATGGCTTTACTGTAAATGTCGCGGTCACCATATCTAGTTTGTCGACTCCTTGAACATTGGTAACAAATGTAAATCAAAAACTGATTCTAATATAAGGGAAAGCTGAATTGCCTACTGACTACTTTGTATTCGTATACATTTGTATTAGATATTTTTGCTTTTTATACCCTTGGAGAGGGTATATTAAAATTGTCCAGATGTTTGTTACGCACGGAAGGAAGCATCTCTGACCACATAAAGTATATATATTCTTAATCAGCATGACGAGCTGAGTTGCTATAGCCATGTCCGTCCGTCTGTCCGTCTGTTTCTATGCTATCTCCTCCGTCAGTTTTAAAGCTATCGTAACCAAACTTTGCATGAATTCTTTTGGTACAAATACGCTGCACATTTGTCGGAACCGGCCGGATCGGATGACTATAGCATATAGCTGCCATAGGAACGATCGGTTGAAGAAGTAGTTCTAGTGAGAAAAACCTTTTTGTTTTCAATGCTATCGCTCCCAACTCTCGGATTTATAAGTTTTTTATGATTTCACATAATTTCGACGAGATTTTTCAAAATCGGACAACTATATAGTATAGCTGCAATACAAAAGGTAGATCTGAAAAAAGTCTTAGTAAGAAAAACTTTTTTGTTTTCAATGCTGTCGCTCCCAATCTTTGTACAGATCAATATTAATACTACACAATTTTGTCAAGTTTAATTCAAATCGGATGATTATAGCACATAGCTGCCATAGGAACGATCGGACCAAAATATAGTTCTAGTGAGATAAACTTTTTTGATGAATATATCGTATAGCCATATATCAAACTGGCAGCTTTTATCATGCTCCAAGCGTATATAAACTTCGGTACAGCCGAAGTTAGCTTCCCTCTATTTTGTTTTTTTTTTCATATTTCGCACAGTTTGAGTCGAGGACTCAGCACTTTGAAAGTATGTTTTTAATATTTCCCAACTTCTTCAAGCAATTAGGGACCCATTTCGAAAATGTCAAAGTTTTTACTAAATATTCGCTTACCGAATGACATTTGGCGTTATTAAAGTCAAATCATGAATAGCTTAAATTCCAAACACAAGATGGACCACTCTGTAAGAAGTGTAGACCAAACGGTCCAAAAAAATCTGGATACTTGCAAAATTTCATATTAAGTTCAGATAAAGATTTCATAGATAGCAATAGTATACCTGATTGTACAAAAATAAACAATTCAAATAAATTACACATCGTCATTTCGTATTTAGCAAAATAACAATAAATGGCTGAAATTAAGACTATCTGCCTGGACTCGGACGCAGAATCGGATTGTAGGTGCGTCAAAGTACGTCGCAAAGTTTTTCACTTGAAGAATACTCCACTCCTGCAATTCTTTACTGTATACTCACTTCGCCGAAGCGAATCCTAACAAAAGACAAATATATAGAAATCAAAACCGCCGCTCAAAAGCTTCGTCAACTATTTAAGGAGAATCCGTTGCTCTTATCTGTATACAACATTGACCAAGAGACACGGCATCGGTAAGGAGCGCCGATCAGTTTCTGGCAAAGATTAAACTTAAGCCTACAGCTGGCAAATGCAGAGACGTACTAGGCCAGTAAGTATTTTTCAAGCATTGATTGACAGTTGGAATACTTTGATGTA
>JAEIFU010002337.1:0-45779 GCA_018904235.1 Lordiphosa stackelbergi
GTTTTAGGTTGCAATTTCGTAGAAATCGTGGCAGCGAAAGGGCGTTTGGGTGATTTATTACATGAAAATTGGCAATTAGGAAACAAGTCTGGTAAAATTCTAAAAAATATTCGTTCTATTTTATTTTCTCAGCTGCTAGCGACAGGACTTACTAAGCTTGTGAGTTGAATGAAGGCGGATTTAAGATGTGACAGTGCACACTAGATTATACACTAGGATTTTTAGTCAAATATCTCGGCGAGTTTCGAACACGTTAATTCTTGCTTTCAGGAATTTTGGGGTCATTTTATGAACCCGAACTTTTTACGGGTTCAGGCTTGGCGGTGCATTTTGAAGGTTCGGCTTATGTTTCGTTAGAGTAAACTATAAACCCGAAATCGTTCTACTTGGTTCGACGGAATAAGCTAGCAGCATTGTAAAACCTATCCCACCGAAAGCCGCCGTAGCATATGCTGTTCGCAAATGATACCGCACAAAGTGAAATGTTTCAACGTTTTTTGTGGCCCTGAACTGAGACTCTCGTTGACGATTGTCCTGCAAAGAAATAGGGTTAGCTACACGCAAAATATTATTATACTCCCTTGCAAAGAATATCATTATTTATAGTTTTGCCCAGAAGTTTGCAACGCATAAAAATAATCATTTCCACCCTAAAACTATCAGGACGACGAGCTGAGTCGATTTAGCTTTGTCCGTCCGTCTGTTCCGTCTGTTTCTGGCAAAACTGGTCTCCTCAGTATAGAAGCTAATGAGCTGAAACTTTGCACAGTCTTCTTTGCACACTGCCAATATGTCGGAACCGACCGGATCAGATGACTACCTTATAGCTTGCCATTGAAACTATCGGCTGAAAATTGTTTTTAATGTTAACGTCTCCCAACTCAGCTTATTATACTACATGCTTTCACACAGATTTAAAAGTTTTGTTTAAAAATCGGATATCTATATCGTATAGCTGTCATGTAGGGAACTGAAGCGGTCGAAAATAATCTTACTGAGAAAAACTTTTTCGTTTCACGGGTGTCCCCAACCTAATACTACATGTTTTCAAACAGTTTTGCATAATTTGCTCAAAATCGGATGACTATATTCAAAGTTGCGTAGAACTATCTGGTCGGGAAAATGGGTTTTAGCGAAAATTATTTGTCTTATTATATTTATTAAATTGAAATCGCCCTATGTCCCGGATACTGGTATGTCCTGAAATGAATGTTTCGGTTAAAGGTTCCATTTAGTTTTCAATTAATTTCATACGGTACCGGTATTTTTATTTGGTACATCTGTACGTACCGATATAAGAAATAGTTATTTTTAATACTGAATAAAAACTCAATTCTGAGATAACGAATTATTTATTCCTGTTTAATAAAACGAATCAAAATTCAAAACAAAATGAATGGTTTCACATTTAATGCAAAATTTCGTATTTTTAGTTAAAAAGAAAGATCTAATGATTATATGCTCATAAATATTATATTATATTATGTATTGTTAGTTTTCGTCGGGCGAGTATTGCATCATAAGCCCGCTGTTATTTTCTTTGTTCATAAATGATATCGGAGACCAACTTAATGGTGGCGCAATGCTTGGAAAAATACTGTCTTCAAAATATCGAGTGGGAAAGCGTGCGGATGACATGGTGCTCGCTTGCTGAATCACCATCGACGCTCCAGGAGATGATAGACGAAGTACAAGATTACGGCCAAAATGGGGACTAGTGATAAACACGGAAAAATCCAGTGATGGTAGTCCGGAATGGAAGAGAAGTGGAGCTGGACACTCGGTAACATTCAACTGAATCGGTAAAAATGGTACAAGTACTTCAGGAGTGTTATTAACCCCAAATATGTCCTTAAAAGGCACATTGGAATGAAAAAGTCCAAAAGAGCGTTAAATAGCACGTGGAAAGCCCTCACAGTGTGAGCGCTAGTACAAAAGCATAAAGGTTCCAAGCGACTTCAGATCGATTATGCTATGCAGCGGAAGTTTGAGATGGGAGGCGCAATAAGAGCCTTGCGTTTCTCCACTTAGCTTTCTTTAATGGCTTTCGCAGCAGTTTGGTGTCGTCCTGACCTTTTTGCCTTGCACCTTCTCGCGCCTTCCAGGCCAAACCGGTTTGCATTTCGGACGCCTTTCTCGTTTTCACCTTGTGCCTTCAATTTGTTATTTGTTTCTTTTCAATCCTTGATCTTCTTAGCACCCCAGGATTCTTGTGGGGATTCTTGACTTTTCCACCCTGATTGGCGGCAAAGTCTACTTTGAGTAAACAATTTTAGCCTCCTCATTGAACACCGGCTGCATTTGACGGGCTTTATCAGTTTTTTGGTGTCCTCCTTGTCGGCTTCAACCTTAATCAGTCCATTCTTCAATTTCGAATGCTTAATATTTTCATTTTTTATGTTTTTCGCCGAGGACAGCAAAATAATTTTGAACACTTTGGTTGGCTTCATTTTCTTGGCTCTCGTCGCTTCTGTTGCCGCTCGGTGGTTTTATGGGTTTTTTTTATGGAGGTTATGCGCTCAACAACATCCTCATCTTGTGACTTCTTTGATTTTGGTTCTGGTGGGTTATCCCCCTCAACAGCCGACAAAAACTACTCCATAGGGTCTGCTCATCTATTACTTTGTAAATTATTTTATTTGGGAAATTTTTTTTTTGTTTTGGTGGGTTAGTAATTTTTTTTAATTTTTTTTTTTTGGTGTATTTTTTATTTTTTTTTTATTTTATTTTTTATTAACAGTAGTCAATAAAGTGGCGGGTCAAAATTTTTTTTAATTGTTTTTTTATTGGTGTTATTTTTTTATTTTTTTTTTTGTTTATTTTTTTTTTTCATTTCTCATTTAGTTGTCACCAACCTACACATCAAATACAAAGCTTCACATATTTTCTCGAGAAACGGCTTGAATTGGCTTTTGAACCTATTCAAAAGGGCATGTGCGTCAAAATAGCGACGGATATTTAGCGACGATTTGGAACGATGGAATCTGGAACACTAGGGCAATTTTTATTTTTAAAATTTTACGTTAATTAAAGACATAATTGAACAACTGCAAATGCAGAAATGTTAAGAAAGACGTAAACTATTGTTTTAATTGGGCGGGGGTGGATTAAAGCTTTTTGGATATTAAAAATCAAGTGTTGAAAAATTGACTTTCCACTAAAATGCAAATATCTCAATTCCCAGCTCGCGTAGGGCAATGCACGATATACCAGCGTATTCGCCATGGCTTTAGCTGTTTTCATTCATTTTTCTTCATTTCTTCATTTTTGTGAGACCACCTACCTTGCCCGCCCATACAAAAAGCACCTGTTTGGCATGGGTTACAAATGCTCACAAATATCTCGACTTACAGCTCGCGTAGCGCAATGCACGGTATACCTCTGAATTTGTCATGCTTTCGACAACATTTTAGTAAAAGTTAGATCAAAATCATGTGGAGCGTTTGGGAGAAAAGTGATGTTTTGTAGACACACTAAATGCACTAATTCAAAAAGAATTCGGCCCGCGCCAGAAATGGAACCAGCGCAATATTGGAACTAGTTCATATTCCTATCGATATGCGATAATTTGAATTGGGAAAAAATGGTCTGCCTAAATCGTCGCTAACTATATAGCACGATTTTAAGCTCGCGTAGCCCCATAGGCGGTATGCAGGATTAATCTAGAATTAATTCCGCATCTTTTGCACCCACCCTCATCAAAATCATGTGGAGGGTTTTTTGCAAAAAATGCATTTTTTGTTTCAGGCCAAATATTCAGCCGCACTGGCAAGGCTGCCGCCTACTACTCGATGGCCACATATGGTCTGCCTAAATCGTCGCTAACTATATAGCACGATTTTAAGCTCGCGTAGCCCCATAGGCGGTATGCAGGATTAATCTAGAATTAATTCCGCATCTTTTGCACCCACCCTCATCAAAATCATGTGGAGGGTTTTTGCAAAAAATGCATTTTTGTGTTAGGCAAATATTCAGCCGCACTGGCAAGGCTGCCGTGCACTAGTCTATACTAGAGGTGCGCGCGTGAGCAAATTTACTTTGACGTCACGGTTTTTTTTTTTGTACTCCGGGTTAAAGTTAACCAAAAATTTAAAACTTAGGCTCAAGGTCGAAAAGAATATTTTAATGAGAAAAAGTTTTTGTTTTTAATGTTGACGTGTCTCACTTCAACAATTATTAATAATATGCGATTTAACAAAGATTTGGAAGTTTAGGTCAAAATTGGAGGACTATATGTATCTTATAGCTGCCATATGAACTATCGGTCAAAAAGTGGGTTTTTTTAGAAAACTTTTTTGTTTTTAATGTTAACGTGTCTTACTTTACTCGATTATTAATATTTTGCGGATTTTACAAAGATTGGAAGTTCGGTCAAAATTGGTTGACTATAGTCAAAACCTGTCATAGGAACTAGTCGGATCGAAGTTTTGTGCATCTTTTACCTAAAAATTCGAAATTTACAGAACGAAAAATATTGACTTTTTGAAAAGTTATGAAAAACAAAACTATGATCACAACCCCCCACTCTCCCCATAAAATTCCACAATTTAAAAAAAAGGCCAACTGTTGCAAAAAAGAAACAAAATAAGAGATAGAAAGCTGCCCATATGCATTTTTGGTCGCTGAATTCAAATAAATTGCCCATTCTATTCCAGCTTTTCAGGTTTACGAAATGTTTGCATAAACTGTGTTTAGCGAGTTTGTTTATATTTGTTGGTCCTGTGGCCACATTAAGTGTCCTATTCCAATCAAATTAAATTTAATGTAAGCTGCCTTGAATGACGTTACAGAAAAACCAAACACAAAGTTTTAAGTTTGCTGATAAGGTACAAATTTTTCGATTTTAATATTGAAAATGTGGTTATTTTGTGAAAAAATCGTTTTTTCCAAGTTTAAATATTTCTAAAAAACTTTCTTCTGATATAAAAATTTAAATACTTTTTATTTGATGTATATTTTTGTTAAATCTTGCGCTTAAGGATGAGGATCTGATAAAAGTCGAAAATTTTTATATTTTTTTGAGCTATCAAATATTAAAAGCGCGATAATACTCGAAAATAAAATCATATCTTTACAAAACCTCGTTTTGTTTTCCTGCCAGACAATCCGTTCTCAAAAAGATTTTGCAACCTTGGCCTAAGTAATTAAATTTTGGTTAACTTTGCATTTTGCAAAACCCTCCATTTGATGAGGGTGGTGCAAAAGACGCGGAATTAATTCCACAAAAATCCGCATACCGTGCCGTCAAGTAAATTTAGGCACACCATCTAGTGATAGAGTAGTGTTGGCGGCAGCCTTGCCAGTGCGGCTGAATATTTGGCCTGAAACAAAATGCATTTTTTGCAAAAACCCTCCACATGATTTTGATGAGGGTAGGTGCAAAAGATGCGGAATTAATAGATTAATCCTGCATACCGCCTATAGGGCTACGCGAGCATAAATCGCGCTATTTAGCCAGCGACGATTTAGGCAGACCATATGTGGCCATCGAGTAGTAGGCGGCAGCCTTGCCAGTGCGGCTGAATATTTGGCCTAACACAAAAATGCATTTTTTGCAAAAACCCTCCACATGATTTTGATGAGGGTGGGTGCAAAAGATGCGGAATTAATTACAGATTAATCCTGCATACCGCCTATAGGGCTACGCGAGCTCAAAATCGTGCTATATAGTTAGCGACGATTTAGGCAGACCATATGTGGCCATCGAGTAGTAGGCGGCAGCCTTGCCAGTGCGGCTGAATATTTGGCCTGACACAAAAATGCATTTTTTGCAAAAACCCTCCACATGATTTTGATGAGGGTGGGTGCAAAAGATGCGGAATTAATTCTAGATTAATCCTGCATACCGCCTATAGGGCTACGCGAGCTCAAAATCGTGCTATTTAGCTAGCGACGATTTAGGCAGACCATATGTGGCCATCGAGTAGTAGGCGGCAGCCTTGCCAGTGCGGCTGAATTTTTCCTTAACACAAAAGTGCATTTTTTGCAAAAACCCTCCACATGATTTTGATGAGGGTGGGTGCAAAAGATGCGGAATTAATTCTAGATTAATCCTGCATACCGCCTATAGGGCTACGCGAGCTCAAAATCGTGCTATATAGTTAGCGACGATTTAGGCAGACCATATGTGGCCATCGAGTAGTAGGCGGCAGCCTTGCCAGTGCGGCTGAATATTTGGCCTGAAACAAAAATGCATTTTTTGCAAAAACCCTCCACATGATTTTGATGAGGGTGGCGGCGGGTGCAAAGTTAAGATTAATCCTGCATACCGCCTATAGGGCTCAAAATCGTGCTATATAGTTAGCGACGATTTAGGCAGACCATATGTGGCCATCGAGTAGTAGGCGGCAGCCTTGCCAGTGCGGCTGAATATTTGGCCTAACACAAAAGTGCATTTTTTGCAAAAACCCTCCACATGATTTTGATGAGGGTGGGTGCAAAAGATGCGGAATTAATTCTAGATTAATCCTGCATACCGCCTATAGGGCTACGCGAGCTCAAAATCGTGCTATTTAGCTAGCGACGATTTAGGCAGACCCCCATATGTGGCCATCGAGTAGTTGGCGGCAGCCTTGCCAGTGCGGCTGAATATTTGGCCTGAAACAAAAGTGCATTTTTTTGCAAAAAACCCTCCACATGATTTTGATGAGGGTGGGTGCAAAGATGCGGAGTTAATTGCAGATTAATCCTGCATACCGCCTATAGGGCTACGCGAGCTTAAAATCGCGCTATTTAGCCAGCGACGATTTAGGCAGACCATTTTTTCCCAATTCAAATGATCGCATATCGATAGGAATATGAACTAGTTCCAATATTGCGCTGGTTCCATTTCTGGCGCGGGCCGAATTCTTTTTGAATTAGTGCATTTAGTGTGTCTACAAAACATCACTTTTCTCCCAAACGCTCCACATGATTTTGATCTAACTTTTACTAAAATGTTGTCGAAAGCATGACAAATTCAGAGGTATACCGTGCATTGCGCTACGCGAGCTGTAAGTCGAGATATTTGTGAGCATTTGTAACCCATGCCAAACAGGTGCTTTTTGTATGGGCGGGCAAGGTAGGTGGTCTCACAAAAATGAAGATATCTCAAAAACGCTCCACATGATTTTGATGAGCTTTTCACTGAAAAACAGCTAAAGCCATGGCGAATACGCTGGTATATCGTGCATTGCCCTACGCGAGCTGGGAATTGATATTTGCATTTTAGTGGAAAGTCAATTTTTCAACACTTGATTTTTAATATCAAAAAGCTTTAATCCACCCCCGCCCATTTAAAACAATAGTTAACGTCTTTCTTAACATTTTTGCATTTGCATTTGTTCAATTATGTCTTTAATTAACGTAAAATTTTAAAAATAAAAATTGCCCTAGTGTTCCAGATTCCATCTTTCTACTAATCTTACAATATCCTCCCTTTTTTACCCCCCATCAAAAAACCAATATATAAATTGGAAATTAATAATTTAAATTAATATATTATATTATTTTTTTTTTTTTTTATATTTTTTTTTTTTGGTCCCTATTTTTTATTTTTTTTTTTTTTTTTTTTTTGTTTTTTTATTTTAAAATCCCAATTTTTTATTTTTATTTTTTTTTTTATATTTTCATATTTTTTTTATTATTTTTTTTTATATGTTTTTAATTTTTTAATTTTTAAAATTTTTAATATTAATTAAAATTATAAATATTAAATTTTTTAATTTTTTTTAAAAATTTTTATTTATTTTATATTTTTTTTTTTAAAAAAAAATTTTTTTTTTTTTATTTCTTTTTAATAATTTTTTTTTTTTTTTGTTTTTTTCCACATGAAAAAATAAAAAATATTAATTATTTTAATATAATATATATATATTTTTGAGCAAAGATTTTAGATAGAAAGATTCGCATCTGACGTTCCAAATCGTCGCCCTAAATAGCCAATGTCTTTGAATACAATAAATTCTAAAATACCTCCCATAAATCTTAAATATAAATATAATTTTTTTTAATAAACAATCTGGTAAATCACCCCAAACCCCTCAGCCCCCCCCCCCCCCCCCCCCCCACCCCACAAAATTTATTTTTTTTTAGTTTGTGCAAAAGTATGTAACAGGGAGATGGAATCATTTCCGACCCTATAAAGTATATATATTCTTGATCAGCATCAACAGCCGAGTCGATATAGCCATGTCCGTCTGTCCGTCTGTCTGTCCGTCTGTCCGTCCGTATGAACAAACAGATCTCAGAGATGGTAAGAGATAGAGGTTTGACATGTATGGGACAAATGCTTCTTATACTTGCAGGCAGATCAAGTTTATTTTCAATTTTTGCCCCTCCCGCCCCCACAATTTTGAAAAAACGTCATATCTCCCACAGTTTTGTAGATAGATGATTTGTACCTTCTAGAGATAGTTAGTCATTAGGAATATGTATCGATTTGCCAAAGAAATGATAAAGATCGGACGAGCGGTTCTCAAGTTATGAGCAAATAAGTGAATCTGAATCACTCCCGGCCACCCCCGCTACCCACCACCCACCCTTTCACAACCAACGCCGCACAATCTTAGAGAGAGAGAGAGAGAGAGAGAGAGAGAGAGAGAGAGAGGGAGAAAGAGAGAGAGTGAGAGGTACAGAGTATAGTATAGTCGGGCTTGACCGACTTTCTCACTTGTTTTTAAATGCGCCTTTTTTTGTAGCCACTGCTGCTACAGGGATAAGAAGATTATAATTCTCACCATGATCTGCTGAAACCGTGGCAGCTAGTCTACTCTTTAAGCGAGAGCTCCCTTCATTGCACAATCGCGGGCGTCCTACATATTCAAAGAATTCTTAACCCATTAAGAGCGAAGACCATTTAAAACCCAATTTTTCCATTCGTTTTTTTCTAACGTAAATATCATAACTAAAATAAAAAAACTAAAAAAAAATTTTAAGTTGGTTTTTAGAGCTGTACCTAAGCGGGTACAATTTCACAATGTATAAGCTTATTTTTATACACTTGAAAAGTGTATTATAATTTTGCCCAGAAGTTTGCAACGCATAGAAGGAATCATCTCCGACCACATAAAGTATATATATTCTTGATCAGCATGACGAGCTAAGTCGATTAAGCTTTGTCCGTCCGTCTGTCCGTCTGTCTGTTTCTACGCGAACTAGTCCCTCAGTTTTGAAGCTATCGAGCTGAAACTTTGCACAGAGTCTTCCTTTTACTGCACGCTGCTAATATGTCGGAACCGACCGGATCGGATGACTACTTCTTGTAGCTGCCATACAAATGTTCGTTCGGATAATGGGTTTTTGTGAGAAAAACTGGTTTGTTCTCAATATTACTGCTCTCAAACAAGGTCATGGGTAATATGTAATGTTTTTAAGCTGATCTGCGAAGTTTGGTCGAAGTCGCTAACCGCTAACCGTTTCAAGTGTATCAGAACTTCGGTACAGACGAAGTTAGCTTTGCCTTTCTCGTTTGTTATATTTTCAGTAACCCCAATGGAAGGTATTACCCGGGAGGAGGTAAACAATTGGACGGCATTTACTGGCTGAATACTATGCCGAACTATGGAGTTTTTAAATCGGTGCAAATGCTTATTAGCCCGACATCTTCAAAAACTCAAAATTAGAATCAATAACACATGTGTGTGCTTTAACGACCTTTATGATAATCAAACCATCAATAGTACGCTGGCTCTAGGTCTCGTTATGTTTGCACATAACTTCAAAAAGCAGGAAACACAACACAACACAAAGGAGGCTAGGTGGTCATACAGCTGTTTCACTGGTACCTCTACCAGATCATCAGTGACCTTCGCCTAATGTACTGGTCCCAACGACTCTTACTCCATACCGGAGCTACCATAATCGTTTGGGAATTCCTAAACGACTTGACAGCAAAATCCGGCACACATAAGAACAGTGCTGGCTGCCAGTACCCTTGTGACTGTGTTGTGTTCCCTAATCTTGGCTTTGCTAATGTTAGTGAGAGAGATTTCCTACCTGCTTCTCACCCAGTAACCAATAGTTTGAGTACAAAATAGCATTCAAACCGGGGTTTTTGTTGCTATAAATGAAACTATTTCTGTTTAGTTTCAGCAACGACGCCGTGCCTGGCGTTTTTTTACACATGTGTGTGCTTTAACGACCTTTATGATAATCAAACCATCAATAGTACGCTGGCTCTAGGTCTAGAGAATCAATAACTTTATCAAAACACTAAAGTTTTCTGAAAATCCTAATCAACAATTTTAAAATAAATTTTCAAAAGTAAAAAAAACTAAATTTTCGGTTGTATATGTGGAAAAGTTTACTGTAGTTGTGTAGCAAACGTTTCATACATTTAAATTTTTTGTGGAATTTTATAGAAATAATTTAATATTAGATATTTTTGCATTGTGGTTGAATAGTTTGATTTTCATAAAGAAACAATTCCCTTAGGCATCCAACTAAATCTTAATTGACTTGTTATTTGATGGTTGCTATCGCAATAGTATACCTATTTTTAGTTTTCAACTTGCTTGTTAGATCGAAATTGGAAGAGTTGCCAACTATTTGTCAGTCTCAGAAATTACTCAACTAGTATTGTTCAAAGCAAACACTAAATTGTTGAATGAAAATCATTTGAAATCAAGCCTGCAAAGCGGACCTTCTAGATCTATTACTTTGCCAACCTAAGCCCGAACCGGAACTCTTAAATTAGGAAAAATGTAGCATTTCGTTTTTATGAGATTCAAAATTCAAATTTTTTAATTGGAGAATTATCTGTTTTAGATCTGCTGGGTAAATCAGAGAAATTTTACGTATTTAAGGTACAAGTTTATATTGGAAGGACCAAGGAAGGACTTTTAACAGATGACTTACAATTGATAGCATTATGATTTATTGAAGAGGAAAAAATGAACGAAAATTTTTTTAAGGGACCGTATGATTTTGAGTTGAATTTTATATATTTCAATTAGCTTCCAGCTTTATTTCCAAATTTTCATTATTTACTTCAGCAATGTGGCTCTTCTTTTGAGTTTTGTTAATTATCAAAATATGGTTTACTATTTAATTTTTCAAAATATTCAAGAGGTGAGCAATATTCTTAATTTTTATTATCAAAAATCACAGTGAAGAGTTTAAAATATAAACAAATGGGATGAAAGATTTTCCAAGCGACTGGTTTCTCAGTCTTCTACATCACACTTCAAAAGATTTTCTGAGCCAGACTCTTTTTTATGAAAACATGCGGTTGAACCAAATTACCTAAAAGTCGCTAGTTATTCCTCAATACCGAGATTGTACCGGTTCTCGGAAACCCAAATACAAAATTTTTAAATAATGGTTCCGGTTCTGGTTCTGAGTTTTATTTGGTTCTTTTCAGAATACGATTTTACGGTTATATACGGTACGGAAATGATTAAAGTAGTTATAATAGTGCATACATATTGGTAGGTACTATTGAATGTTGAGATAGAAAATTTAAAAATGAGCTGATTTCTACGAGATTCGAATGTACCAAAAAGGGGTAAAATGAGCCATTTTCTGCATTTTAATTTAAGTTTGCAGCAAATCCATGGAAGATATGGAGTTTATATAACCAGATTCAGCATGTCAAAATTGTCTAGAATCATTAATATTCATTTCCATTTGAGCTCCTGTTGTGAGGAAATAAGTGTTTTGACTTTTTTCAATACAATGCTAAACTAGATGGATTTGGTTACTTTTTTGCATACTATTGTAGTTCTAGGGACGATACAGAATCAGAATAAAATAGGAACACAATTTTAACATTTATAGAAAGCCTTTTTTTTCCAATAAAAGATTAAAATGTGAATTTTTTCCTGTGTCAAAACACTTTCTTGACATACTGTATATTGTATTTTTAGCTCTTTTAGTCAAATTTCGCATCACTGTTGCGCTCACACACGATGTTCATCTCTAGCGCTGGCTGCTTACTTTTGGTATTTTTTAGTGCATTATTTTCTATGTTTACCTAAGACAATTAATCGATACTTTAATGCTCCAGCCCTGGCTGGTGAAGCTCATTTTCTCGTCAAACGTCGTTCAAGAATGACTAATTTGCACAGTTTTAGTATTTACTCAATGCCTAGCTAATTACAAATTCAAAACAAAATAACAACACATACAGCCAAGTACATTAAAAAGAAAGGGAACAAGTGGAATAGAGAAAAAATACAGTCAAAATGAAGAAACAATTTGCAAAAATTAAAATTGCGGCTGAAAATCTGTCAAGGTAAGTTCAAAGGCCAGACGAGTGTATGAGTATGTAACCTGGACAGACGGACAGGTGTTGCCTCATCACAACAAAAACAACAACAACGACAACAACAACAGCGACACCGACGAAACAAAACATAAAAGCGCAGTTTACGTTTTTCTTACGTAGTCAGCTGCTGATGATGACCTAACTAACGGTGTTATTCCACCTCCCCCCTCTCCTACCTTCCTTCTTTTCTTCAGATCAACAAAATCGGATTGCAAAGATTCGGAACTGGAGACCATTGAGCGGCAAGTGGATAGATATCGTGATACCATTGAGAAAATTGTACGCAAATTGCCCGCATTGAGCAGTAGCGGGAGCAGCAGCAGCAGCAGCAATGGCCAGGTGACCAGCGAGGAGCAGGATAAGCGTATCAAAAAGAATAGTCACTATAAAATTGCCCAAGCCTTGGATGAATCGGCCAAGGAGTTGCCCAAGGATATGCCGCTGCAAAAGGTGTTGGCCAATTGCGGTTAGTGTTTTGATTTATTCAATTTTTTTTTTTTGGTGATAACAATGCACAGTGGCGCGAGACTCATTTTTGTGTGACAGTGTGTCATGGGCTTGCGTGTCTGTGTCTGTGTGTGTGTGTGTGCTTGCGGCCTCGCCTTGTCTCTGCGCTTGGCCTTGTGGCATTTTACATTTCTCAACACCAACGACTGACAGTCGGTCAGTCGCCGCCACTGTTGTTGTCGTTTTTTAATCATTATTATTATAATTTTTGGTTTTTTATTATGACTTTCGGCTTTCCACTCGTCGCTGTTGCGGTTATCTATTTATACCTCATAGTAATCATTGTATATCTACGAGTATTTATCGTTTTGTTTTTGGTGCATTTGTTTGTTCAACATCTCCAAAGTAAAAGTAAAAAGTGCAATCAATTTTTATTGGCCAAAAAAGCAAAAGTAAAAGCTTCATTTTTGATATTATAATTATTATGTAGTATTTTATGTGGGCGCTCCCCCTTCTCCTACCACCGACTGACTGTCTGTCTGTCTGTGTGGATTACTCATTCCGTTTTTATTACTTTTGTTTTTGCATTCCATACATTAGCATTTGCTTATGAGCGCACGCCCGTGTGCGTGTGTGTGCGGCTCAATTTAGTTTCAAACTGTAAATCTATAGTGGTTCGAGGACGCTCATTCTAGGGATACAAGCAAGGTCTTTTTTTTTTTTTTTAATTGGAAATGACTTGATTCTGCTTGAGGGTAATTTTTAAATTAGCAATTTTAGAAAAACGTTCACATACCGAATTACGTTGGTTTTGCCAGTAAATACGTAAAATTTTTTTGGGAACTTCTGTTTGCGGGTTCGAACTAGGGATTACGTAAATAGTATCCATATTTTTGTTAAAAATGACGAAATACCACTAACGATACTATAAATTTGAGTATGGAATATTTTTTTGAGATATTTTTTGGAGATATTTTAGGTCAAGCTTGAATGCTTTGCATTGAAAGAAGCTAAATAGATAAACACAAGTAGAAGAGTCGGTCAAGCTGTTCTATAATATGCACTCTTCCAAGGTGGAATTTATAAGGTGATGCCGAGGGAGACAGCGCTCTCTCCGTTTGTAGGGCCAAAGATTTAGTGCGTTGTGAATGATAGAAGCGAAGACCAATACACAAGCAGACGCAAACAAATGTTCTGGCATCACTTTCTTTGTCAGACATACATTTACTGGCCCTCAGCAAAGGCTGACGGCTTCACCTTTTTAATTTCTCCTCTGTACTTTGTACCTAAGGGTATAAAAATTGAGCTACAAAGGGACCGTCGATATCAAATAGTTTCAACTTTAAAGTTTTGAAAATCCCATCAATGTCAAAAAGTCCTGCGCGTCCCAAACTCCTGTGCAAATAAAACTGCTATGAGGCAGCGATGTTGACACAGCGATAGTATAAGCTCATCGCTGCGCTCTTTCGTAACAGGGATGCGGTGCGAAATAAACTTTGTGACAACACATTTTGTAAATACACACATTATGGATTTCAATTAATATTGAAACTTTACGTTAAAAAATAATGACATGGTCCGAATCAAGATTCGAACCATAAGCTTTGCACAAAGAACTCGAACCTTAAATTTCCTCTTGATATAAAGGGTAATTTTTTAAGAGCTATAGGAAAATTAAAAAAAAAATTCAGAAAAATGCATGAAATCTTTATTTGAATCGATATCAATGTTGTCTTCCAATCCGTCAATTGAAGCGGGCTTGTCTGTATAGACATGAGCTTTAACATAGCCCCAGAAAAAATAGTCTAAAGGCGTTAAATCGCACGATCTAGGTGAAATAAAATGTTCACCGAACTCGCCTCTCAATAAGTCCATTGTTGCGCGTGCTGTGTGGCATGTGGCACCGTCTTGTTGAAACCACATGTCATGCAAGTCAAGCTCTTGCATTTTGGGCAAAAAAAAAGTTGGATATCATCTCACGGTAGTGCTTACCATTCACAGTTACGTTACGATTCGCATCATCTTTGAAGAAGTACGGTCGAATGATGCCACCAGCCCAGAAACCGCACCAAACTGTGACTTTTTCTGGATGCATTGGTAGCTCTTGCAATGCTTCTGGCTGATATTCACTCCAAAATCGACAATTCTGCTTATTAACGTACCCATTGAGCCAAAAATGAGCTTTGTCGCTAAACACAGTTTTTCGGTAAAAGAGTGGATTTTCGGCCAACTTTCCAAGAGCCCATTCACCAAAAATGTGGCCGTCTGTGGCCCAGTGGTTAGTGTGCTGGACTGCTTGGCGGGAGGTCGTGGGTACGATCCCGCCTCTGAACATCTAATAATAAAAGTTTTTTTCTTTTTTTAGAAGAATAGCTTTTACACATACGGTCACCTTCACCAGCTATTGGCGCCAGCTGTGAAGTAACTAGCCATGAAAATGCAATTTCTCAAACTTTGCCGTTCGGATTCGGCGTTAAACTGTAGGTCCCTTTCTCTTGTGCGAAAAATTTAAGGCACACACGCCAAGAGATTGTGAGAAGCCTTGGCTTGGCCCCGTTGGAGGGCTGTCAGCCAATGTTACATTACATTCACCAAAAATTCTACGTTGTGGCAGGTCGTTCGGCGTCAATTCTTGCACCAGCTGTATTTTGAAAGGCTTCACACCTAAATCCTTCCGCAAAATTTTCCACGCTGTTGAGTAACAGAGGCAGAGCTGCTGCGAACGGCGACGAATCGATAATTCATGGTCATCAATAACACTGGCCGATACAGCTGCGATATTTTCTTCAGTTCGCACTCTACGTAAGCGTGTTGGCGGTTTATTTAGTCACAATAGACCGAATAGCCGCTTGTGGGTCGATTAAACTGACCATAAAATGGAAGAAGCGCGCGATGAACTTAAGATTTTTGTAGGAGTAAAATTTAATTTCAGCGTCACGTGACGCTGACTTTATTTATATTTTGTGTTGTTTTGTGTAGTTTCCCGGGATACATACACACGATTTAAGTGGGATCAGGGTACGAAATGGGTGGGATCAAAGTGGGATTTGATTGAGATGTAGGTTGGATCTGGGTAGGATCTCGGCGGTATCTGGGTGGGATCTTGGTGAGATCTCAGTTGGATTTGGTTAAGATTTAGGTTGGATATGGGTAGGATCTGGGTGGGATCTGGATATGACCTTTGTGGGATCTAGGTGGGGTTCTGGGAGTGATCTGAGTGGGATCTGGGAGAATCTAGGAGGGATCTCGGATCTCACCTTGGTGTCTGGGTGGGTGAAACTGCATTATTTATCTATGGATTAAGACAAGTGATCTTGTTTCTGGTATTTATTGTCCCTGTTAGTTTTCTTCAAGGTTGTGATTTGGAAAATAAGATCTTAAACTAAGCTTCACGTTTTACACATTTTACATACAAGCCTCGAGAGTGGTAACAACACTCACACTTTTTTTTACGATTACCAAAAGTTATGCAAATTATTTCATTTTAGCAAGAGAAGTTGTAAAAACTTATCCTTTAATTAACATTTAGGGATAAAAATAACAGTAAGACACCGTCAAAAATCGTGTGTTTTGAGTAATGACAGTCTGGAAGTAAGTCAGCGATTCGCTGAGTAGCCGAAAGCAATGACCGCCTACTGCACCACGTGTTGAACTGTACTTAAATTGATCAAAAAAAGCGATTCGAGCAGTAATTTTTTAAGAAAGCCACAGACGAAGTATACCATGTGTTCCATTTTTTCCCGTTTTAGGCATTCCAACAAATCAGTAATCATTTTTATATATGTAGAATAGTGTTGGGTAAAGGTTGTTCATTTCACTGAACATGTTCACTTGTTCTTTTTTTCTTAATTAGTCAACTCACTCAAATCGCTCTTGTTCAGTTGTTCTTGTTCACTTGTTCTTATTCACTTGTTCTCGTTCAGTTGTTCTTCTGGTGTCTCAGCGAGAGAGAGGGAGAGAGCCCCCAATCATCATCACACACCAAGCTTAGTTTTCCCGTCATATTAGCCATCTGGTATTGCTGCAATATTTACTTTTCGCCGATTTATTGTCCAATTCAGAAATGGTTCCAAATATCGCTTTGCTTTCTGATTAAAGACATTCTGAATAAAAAAAGCGACCGTGATAGCCACACCTACAGAGCTTAATACAGAGTTGCCATAAATTGACAACAAACAGTGAACTAAGTCAACAGTCAGGTCACAGTGAACAGTTCACTGAGCTAGATACTGAACAGATGTCAGGGTACAGCACACAGAACAACTCACAGAGCAAAAGAACAACTCAAGAACAACTCAGAGCAAGGCAGAGTGAACAAGACTCGCTGAACAAAAACGAACAACTGAAGAAGAACATGTTCGCTCGCTCAGTATAAAGAACAACTCAATTTTGTTCACTCACTCATGAAAAACCCAACACTAATGTAGAACCACCACATATAAATAGAATCACCACACGTTTATTTTGAACTTTGTTTTTTAGCAAGGCTATGCTTTTCAATTAATCTCCCAACTACAAGGGCATCCCCAGAAACAGACATACATACATAGCGAAGTAGAAAGTACCGGCTAAATCTGTATTTAGAAAATATCATTATCTTTATAATTAGTTGCATCAGAACCGCCGTGCGCGGCCCAGCGGTTAGTGTGCTGGCCTGCTCTGCAGGGTTCGATCCCGCTTCGGAACATCTTTCTTTAGAAAATAGCTTTTACACATACGGTCACCTTCCCCTATTGGCGACAGCTGTTTAGTTAAATAAATAGCCGTGAAAAAGCTTCTCGAACTTTGCCGTCGGATTCGGCGTTAAACTGTGTAGGTTCCTTTCTCTTGTGCGACAAATTATAAGCACACACGCCAACAGATTGAGAGAAGCTTGGTTTGGCCCTTTGGGACTGTATTGCCAATTTTACATGTTTTACATGAAAACCGCCGTTGAAATTAACCAAAGCGGTTAACCAAATCGATTACGGTTTAGTTGGACCTTTAAACCATAAATACCCAGCCGTGACTTCTCATAATAACAATTTTGTATGACGGGTTCAGCTGGAGGAAATCTTCATTTTCCAATATAAGCCGACAGTAACTTTGTTTGGGTTGGAGTAGCCAATTCATAAAGAATACAGCACGAGCCGCTAGAAAGCGATAAAGAAAAAGTATAGAGGGAAGCTAACTTCGGCTCGACCGATGTTAGTTAACTTATTAGGGTGCCTTCACACTGTTCGACACATGAGACATGATAATCTAGTAGGCATACATATATTGCGCCGTGAAATTCTTTGAATTTGACAAGCTATTCAAATTTAAAACCTAACAAAAAGTAGGACTACTAGACGTCATGTCTCCTTACTGATCAATATTATTTGCTACCACACAATTCTGTCTATTTTGATCCAAATCGGAAGACTATAACGATCGATCGAAAAAGTAGTTCTAGTGTGAAAAAGCTCTCCTCTATTTTTACATGTTCTTTAGATATGAATTGTCCCGCGGTTCCAGAAAAAACAAATAAGTTAGAATCAATTCACATTAATGCAACAAAGCTTGAGTTCTTTCAAAAGATTTGATCTCTTAAACAAAAAAATTGACCCACTGTGCAGAATGTGGGTGCCCTTTGCAACTTTTATTGTTAGCCACGATGCGCTTCAATTCAACTTTGGTGGCGTCGTCGTCATCGTCTTCATCTCCCTGCCTCACAGAGAAAAACACAATTACAAAAAAAAAAACTGGAGAAAAAAAAATTGAGCGTATCTTAAATGTTATACTCCAGTGCCGCTGTCGCTGTCGTTGCCTCTTGCCGCCCTCGTTCCCTTTATTATGGGGTTTCGTTTGCTGCGCTAAGCCTTAAGACTTGGCTGCCGCACTCAACACAATTATCACAATTTTGCTTACTCAGCTCGTCAGTTCATCACCTCCCCCAAATGCCCCTCCCCCACTACCAGAGGCAAACTCCAAACCGGCATGCCAACATCGTTGTTGTTGTTGTTGTCGTCGTCGCCTTCGCTGGCTACCGTCTGCGATAAGGTCTTAAATAAGCATTGACTTCCTCACTTGCCTCTCATCTAAGTAAAAACTATTTATACATTTCCCCAATCAAATTTTGCAGGCGAACTGGAGAAGACCATTGCCGAATGCATTATTGAGAGTGAACTGGAGACGGAGACCAAAGTTGTGCGGCGCTTAAAAAATATTTTGGATAAGGAAATACAAGAGATCTCAACGTTAAAACGTAATGTCTCGCGCACATTACAGGAATACACCTCACTCAAAAGAAGTCACGAGGTAAGCTATGGTCGATTCTTATTCGTTTAAACGGAAGTGATAGCAAATCCCCAGCAACTTATCCAATTGAGGAATTTACTTTGATTAAAGAACACAATGAACGTAATACTATTTATACAACTGCCTGCGGTTGCCAAGTGTATGAAGAGTCTTGAATGAAACGAACTCTGTGGGACTCTGGTTTCTTGAATACTCAAGGGAGAAGTTAGCTTTAATGGGAATTCCTCAGAATGAAATTTGATCAACTGATAAGCCTATACGTAGAATGAAAGTAGCTCAGGTTTATCGAAGAAAAAACAAGTTGAATTAATTCGAGTTTAATTGGTTTAGAAAATAGAAAAAAAAGTCGGACATTTATCAGATCAAGAAATAGCTCTCAAAAAAATTACAATTTAAAAACCTTTTTATTCACTTTACGGCTTTAGACTTTGTGGCGTATACTTTTTATTCCCACCTTTTGTAATATCTGAAGTAGAGAAGGAGCTTAATTTTCGTGGAATCACGAAACATTTATTTGTAAAAGTGCTTATAAAGAACCATTAAACTAAGGAATCTTTATTATGGTCTAAAAGAACTATGCCTGACCTTTACTTATTAAGGATAATTTGATTCAAATGTTGACCTCGAAAGGTCCGTTCGGATGGTCCAATTTTGGATAACTCTTTCCAGCATTGCTACGGGTATCTCGCGAATGTTGAATTGAATGGTAACTGGCTTATCGACGAATAAATTTGACTTCACGCAACCCCACAGAAAATAGTCCAGTGGTGATGATACGGCCAGTTGATAGGTCCCAAACGTGCAATTAGTTGCTCCTCGAAATAATTTCTCAATAAATCCATTGTTTCGCCTCACCGTCTTGAAACCAAATGTCGCCCACATCAAGTTCTTCCATTTCAGGTAACAACGAAAGCGTGAGTTAAAGTCGGCTCTTACCGACTTCGATATACCCGTTACTCATGAGAAGAAATGTTTAGGCTGGAATGACATTTGCTTGTTTTACCGACAATTTCTAGCAGCAATTTTGCTCTTATGGGAATGTAAATGGGTGAGAGCGAATAGACAGTTATTGAATTCGCCGCACAATAAATTGCTACTAGAGGCAGAGCAGCCGGCAGAATTGTTTTCGCTAGATACAATATAGTCGCTAGACAACAATTTGCTGTAGCGGCTATTTTTGATTACTTATTTAGCTACATAAATTTACTTAATGCATCTTGCAATTAAACTTTTATTTATTTCAATGATAGAAATTTAGTTTTTGGTTATGAATTTATTATTTTTCTAAAAAAAACATATAAATTTTTACCTTGAAATGGGTTGCTCTTCTTTTGTGAACATTTGGCTAGCTAAACCACGACGGACATGGTTTAAGAAATATGGGATTCCTTTTATGCGCTAAAAACATCAGACCTGAATACCCTCTGCAAGGTATAAAAATGCAATATAAAATAAGTTTTCTTCTGGCCCTACGCATCCAGCACCTGGGATACCCATTAGATGAACTAGGTCTCTGCGCGTAAAATACCTGGCTCACCGTCAACGACCCCTCACCCCCACCCCCATCCACCAAAGTCCTTTTCAACCGACAAAGGGCCATAAGGTCTTTAGTTGATCACGGAACCGGACAAACAGCCCATTTATTCTAACGTAACCATCCTGTCACCCTATTACCCCTATATATTACATTTTTTAGTTTCAAATGTTGAATTAAGTCAGATGTCAACCAGGGCTGCAAACCGGTTCGGAGTCGAACCGCTCCGGAGTCGGGGACTCCAGGGTTTTTGTGAAGTCCAAACCGAACCCGAACCGGAGCAGGTTAATTTTTATCTGCTCGAACCTGAACCTGAACCGGAGCATAAAATAGTCAAAAATGGGTTCGGTTTAAACATTATAACAATTTTTCTAGATGTTTGAACTTTGCCATTTTCCAATATATCGGAAGGCACAGTCAAAATGGTACATAATAAACAGAAAGTGTTATAGAACTTAAAAAATATGACATAAAAAAGTTTAAGAAAAAACTTTTCTAAATATAAGCATATGAGAGATTTGTCTGATACCACAGGATTTTTTTTTGGTCGCTGAATTGAAATCAATTGTCCGTTTTGCTGGGTGCAGCACGTTAGGGTTTCTATATATTTGCAGAAACGTGTGTTACAAGAGGTTTGTTTACGTTTGTGAATCGTGTGACCACTAGAGCGGTCCCCAAACCGGCAAAATTTAAAAAGGAGGTCTCAGCATTCCCAAAGCTAATATTTTTGTATAATTGATAATTGTGAAAATCAAAAAAATTTATTTTAATTTTAAATGGGCGCGACAGGGTCTCAAAGTTTTAAAAAATATTAATCATAAAACACGTTAGCTGAATTGAATGATGTGAAAAGTGTGACGATATGTGTGCATGCCCATCTCTGCTTTAAAGTAAAATATCCCTTAAAATAACTATTACTGAGCTCAAATTTTTTATTCCGAGTATCAAGACTCTGAACTTCCAAATATTTATGAAATGTTAAAGGTTAACATAAAGTTTTTTGAGTTAGCGAAAACAAAACAAGTCTGAAGCCTGGTTCGAAACTAAACCTAGGTTCAGCGAGCTTCTAAACCCACTCCGTGAACCCGAAACCAAAAAGTTTCAAGAGTTCGAATCCCGATTTTTAGGAGGTTTGCAGCCCTGATGTCAACAACAGCCAGTGTGACCTTTCTTGTGGCAAATACCAAAAATTTGGGTAGAAATACTTGATTCTCAACTAATTTCAAGATTTTTGGGGAAAATATAATTTAAGTATGCACCGAATTCGCCGTGTTCGTAATATTCGCAACTAGAATATTACCGCTAGAAATTGTCGGTAAAAAATCAAGTGTCATTCCAGCCTTAAGCTAGGTACCGAGACACTCGAAATTTTTGCGGAGCGGAAATTGTTTGATAATTTCCTGAGCCGCTCAGACAATGTAGTGTGACCAAGCAACAGCAAAAAATTCAGCTGTTGTTTATTTAAGAAATTGGCGGGCTAATTCAAATAAAATTAAAGAGTTTATAGAATTGATAAAGGAAGTCACTGGGAAAAATTCAAAGGTCATAAGCAATGCCATGGTAAATTTCATGTATGCATTTTGTGTGTGGCTGGAGGTATAAGCAGTGTCCTTTGTTATTGTATTGCATTGGCCTGCGTGAGCAAAACTTGACCCCTAAGATATGTATAATGCTATAGCGATTACCTAAACGTAGCAATGGGAGCGGCTGGAGCAACGGAAACTACCACATAAAGCCGGAGGAAACACTCTATAATGTGCTATGGAGACTGCAAAGGCTAAGGTCTGTTTGGCCGTGGGCTGTAGAGGCTACGGAGGTTTGGACTCAGGTGGTGTGCACACATTGGGCGAATGGCATACCAACCACATCAACGGGGGAGCATACCGAAAAAGATTCTCAGTCACAAGTGATGCAGCGGCCGGAGCTGCCCGTATAAAAATGATTTTATTGGCCAGATTCCATGAAAATGGTTGCGACTTGCCCACTTTGATCATCTCCACATGTTTGTCCAACTCGCAGCTCTCCAAATAATTGTAGCATTGTTCTTATTAGTCTTCTTTGCTTAAACTTTTTTTCATTGCGTGCTCAATTTTCGTAGGTAATTCTGACAATTATCAAACAAGTTTAATAATTTCATGACCCCCTTCGACAATTTATCAGCTGTTTTCAAGAAAACGAGTTGGCAGGTCCATGTTTATTGTCGAAGCGAATTTCGAGTGTCTCGGTACTCGCTCAGGAAATGCGCTCTGACAATTTTCGCGAGCGGATTTCCTGAGCTATGTAATTAGATAGGCTCAGCAAAAATTTCGAGTGTCTCGGTACCTAGCTTTAAAAGCGTTCCTATGTTCCTGAGGGGGCACATTAGAAAACTATGCAACATTTTTTAACTCGCTATTTATTATATATATTATTGCAAAAAATTTAAGTTATAAATTTGAACTCGATATCTTCAAAAATGTGGGAGTTATTCAATATTTTTTATTGTGAAAGCGGGTGTGGGCGTGTCAAAAAATTTGAAACAAACTTGATTTGCGTGCAGACAATAAAAGTCTACATGTCAAATTTGGTTGCTCTAGCTCTTCTAGTCTCTGAGATCTAGGTGTTCTCCTTTCGTACTTTTTTCACTGCGTAATGGCATTCTGACGATAATAAATTGAAGTCAAAGTATAGCAAATTTTTTGAGTTCTGCTGCCATATTTTTGAGAAAACCGCGATAAAAAGTTTTTACATGTGGTGGCAAATGTTAAGAGATTTGAAACCGATCAAATGAAAATTCTTCGAAGTTTAGTTTAATATACATATACATTTGTGTTACCCCTTATGACTTAGTGATAACTATAAAGGCCAGTGACTTTGACATTCTGTTCTGCCGAGCTCAGAAACGACATCAGAAAAGTATGACTCTTATCTACTTACAATATGTTTAGCTTTAACAGAACCGTTTTTATACCCTTGCAAAGGGTATTATAATTTTGCCAAGAAGTTTGTAACGCATAAAAATATTAATTTCCGACCCTATAAACTATATATATTCTTCATCAGGGCGACGAGCAGAGTCGATAGAGCTTTGTCCGTCCGTCTGTCTGTTTCTAAGCAAACTAATCTCTCAGTTTTAAAGCTAACGAGCTGAAACTTTGCACAGAGTCTTCTTTTTACTGCACACAGCTAATATGTCGGAACCGACCGGATCCGATGACTATAGCATATAGCTGACATAGGAAGGGGGTTTTAGTTAAAAAAACTTTTTTGTTTTTAATGTTAACGTCTCCCAACTCAGCGATTATAAATATTATACGCTTTCACACAGATTTGCAAGTTTTGGTCAAAATCGGATGACTATATCTTATAGCTGCCATAGGAACTATCGGAAAATGGATTTTATTTGGACAAATTGTTTGTTTTAATGCTGGCGTTCTAAAACTCTTATATATTTAAACATTTGCAAGGGTATAAAAACTTCGGCAAAGACGAAGTTAGCTTGGCCTTCTCGTTATTTGTGGTTTTTGCTTGAGCGCAGTATTTTTGATAGAACTCTGGTTCGGTTCGCAAATTTTTTGTCCATTACATTTCAGTTCAGATCCAGTAAGCATCCGCGCTTTTTGCAGCGAAAAGTCGATAAAATTAGGGTTCATATTTTTGGTTACTTGTTGTTTAAGTTGAACTTTTTTACACTTTTTTCCCCTAAACTTTTGACCACTGTGCCCAAGCAACTGTCAAGTAGCGCCAGTTTATAAACAAAAAACCGAAACAACCAAAAATTAGAAGAAGCAATCAATATTTAATTTCAATTTATACTTGATTCTGTTTCTTTTGTTATCATCTTTTGCCAGGTTCTATTGTTTGTTTGCCATGCTTTTCGTCTTGCGTTTTTATGATATGCTTTTCCATTGTGGCCTTATCGCTGCTTGGGCATAGGGTGAACTTGCCTTTTGTTGCTGTTTTTTTATGTTCCAATTTCTTGACACTTTTGATTGGTTCTGCTTATTTGGGTGCTGCAAACAGTTAAGTTACTTGAAACTTGTATGTCATATAAAGAGAGACATTGATGTCTATTTTAAGGTGTTGGGCCGACACGGCGTTCATTGACTCGAGTGTGTTGAATATTGAGTGAGTGACATCATTATTTAAATGTAGGAAAGGTCAAACAGGAAGGCTATATATTCTCAGCTTTGCCGTCATTTACAATCCTAAATCAGTAATCTTATCGTTTGGTTAAATTCGCCATAATTTTGCTAATCAGCGTCCGACTTTGTATTGGGTCTATGACATAGATGCGATATGGCATAGCCGAGCCAAGTTTATACCTTTTGTACAAGTGTTAACTTTGGTGCTTGGAATGCGATGCCAACGGAATGTAACTCAGGCATGTAGGTCATTGAGTAGGTTATATACAAGTACATATAGGGGTACAAATGGAAATGATGTGAGACTGAGTCACGTCAGCTGACATTGTAGATGATAGTGGCGTTTGATACTTTGTTGGAATTGGATGCTATTGTTTATATGTATGTACTTACAGTGGTACACAGCTTACTTAAGAAACGAAATGTAATAAGCTTTTATAATACTTTTTTGAGAGCCGAGAAGGTAGGGAGTTGGCTAATAGTAACGATAAGAGTCCACCTCCGAGGGCCAAAAAAATCTTACCATATTCATAACATATTAATATCACAAGTAAAGACATTAGCTTTGGATAGTCTTTCAAAATGTTAAAAACCAGGGCTTTGTTCAGTTCAAGATCAAAAGGTTAACGGGTTCTCTTCCAAATGCGCCGCAAAAAAAGAGCTGATTAACGACAGGACTGGGTAGTTGTAACTGCCACCGGCTTAAACTCGAATCAATAGTGGTTTAAGTGGTTAAGTGAACATTTAACTATGCCTTTGGGTGGTATACGTACGTATTTATTTCTTTTTCCGGATCAAAACCATTTCAAACTTATATTTAAAATGTCCTGCAAAGTCATATCATATGATTTTTTTACCCTGATACCCTGGCACAATAACTACAAGGTAGCGCCAAGGAAGATTTAACCTAGAAGCTCAATTTGAAACGCCTGTTTATATTGAGTGTTGTTAACTACTTAGTAAACTAAGTCTTCACTCAAAATATTTCTGACATAGGAAAATACGGTGGTTAGAGCGAGACGGAAGTAGTCGAAAATAACACGGAGAGCGAAAATTATAGCGATCAGCTGACTAATATATGAGTGAAAAGTTGTCGACGCAGCAAATAGTGTTTTTATGTTACTTTTTCTTTGGTAGCGCACTGCTATTGAAAGCTGTCAATGTACGATCGACTGACCGTCGATAACATTTGAGCGTGCAAAAGCACTTCCGGTTGCTCTACCTGCACCCATTAAAAATAGGTAAGAAGGTGTCACGAAGTTGTGCGAATGTAGTTGTCGTCGTCTGACGAACGCGTCGATCTCAAAGGGATCAAAGAAAATCTAACATAGAAGAACACTTTAAATCGCCTCTCTTTTTTGAGTGATGTTAACTCCATTCTGACAAAGAGATAGTTCTTTGTGACAACTCAAAATTATTGTCTACATAGGAAAACACGGTGGTTAGAGGGAGACGGACATAGTCCCAAAAATAACTCAGATTCAATAAAATGTCTCACAGATCCAAAAGCGAACAGCTGACTAATATCTGAGTGAAAAGTTGACGACGCAAAAAAGTGTGCTTCTATGTTAGATCTTGATAGAGCCACCAATTATTAAATGAAGGTACAGGGTATTTTGTAGTTACAGCAATAGACTGAAGCGTTAATGCTAAAAACTTAAAATTAGGGTCTGTCAGGACGTGCGCACGGTTAGTATAATATACTTCTTAAAACATTTTTTTACATCCTCTTAAGCAAGTCTTTTAAAGGTGGATCCAACACGTTTTTGCGCGCTGACTTTTAATTTGTTAGGATGTGCTTTTATTTAAGGTTTTTTAATCCTTAATGACAAAAATTTAAGAGTGTCACTTCTTAATCAAGACAATGTTCACCAGCATATCAAACATCAAACATAATCCATCAAAAAAAGTTAGTTGGATTTTGTTTAACGCTTTGATGAAATTTTAAGAGAAAAACGGTATGTGTGAAAGCTATCATTTTGATTTTAATGAAATGAAAAACGAGAAGGCCAAGCTAACTTCGTCTTTGCCGAAGTTTTTATACCCTTGCAAATGTTTTAATAAATCAGAGTTTAAAAACGCCAGCATTAAAACAAACAATTAATAAATAAATAAATAAAATAAAAACCCACTTTTCGACCGATAGTTCCTATGGCAGCTATAAGATATAGTCATCCGATTTTGAAAAAAACTTCTAAATCTATGTGAAAGCGTATAATATTAATAATCACTGAAGTGGGAGACGTTAACATTAAAAACAAAAAAGTTTTTCTCACAAAGACCCACTTTTCTACCGATAGTTCCTATGGCAGCTATAAGATATAGTCATCCGATTTTGACCAAATCTTCCAAAATCTGTGTAAAAGCGTAAAATATTAATAATCGATGAAGTGGGAGACGTTAACACTAAAAACAAATAAGGTTTTTCCCACAAAGACCCACTTTTCGACCGATAGTTCCTATGGCAGCTATAAGATATAGTTATCCGATTTTGACCAAAACTTCCAAATCTGTGTAAGAGCATATAATATTAACAATCTCTGTAGTGGAAGACGTTAACATTAAAAACAAAAAAGTTTTTCTCACAAAGACCCACTTTTCGACCGATAGTTCCTATGGCAGCTATAAGATATAGTCATCCGATCCGGTCGGTTCCGACATATTAGCAGTGTGCAGTAAAAAGAAGACTCTGTGCAAAGTTTCAGCTCGATAGCTTCAAAACTGAGAGACTAGTTTGCGTAGAAACAGACAGACAGACGGACAGACAGACGGACAGACGGACAGACAGACGGACGGACAAAGCTCAATCGACTCAGCTCGTCACCCTGATCAAGAATATATATAGTTTATAGGGTCGGAAATGAATATTTCTATGCGTTGCAAACTTCTGGGCAAAATTATAATACCCTTTGCAAGGGTATAACTTATTCGCAAACATTTTTCCTTACAATTTAAAAATATTTTTATACGTGTCCCTTAAGCTTTGTATATAAATCAACAAAGCAACTGGCAAACAAAAAACTTCATATAAAAGTAACTCACAAAACAAAGCCCTTTGAGTGTGAGTTATTCTTATGTGGAATTTTTGTTTTAGCAGTTCCTTTGTTAAGGTGTAAACTAGGCTGTACATTATAAGTATTTTTGATAAACTTACTATACTTTTTTTTAGAACGAAAGTTTTTAGTAAAATCATCAAAATTGAAAATGTACATTAGACCGGACTTTTCTCCATACTATTTTCAACATGTAACGATCTCTGCACAACATGACTTAAAAAATTGTGTATACATTTGGCTGTACCTGCCTTATATGAAAAGTAGTTTTTTGTCTAGTTCTTTGCACAACATGGCTCAAAAAATTTTGTATAATTTATAGAAAATTTATGAAAAATCCAAAATCAGATATACTGAGGTTTGATGGCCTCGAGAAGGCTTTAAAAGTTGCAATTTCTCCTTAATTTATCTTTGAACTGTCAATGTAGACAGAGACCTTTTACAAAAGTGTCGAACAAATAAATTAAATATTTCATGTTAAATTATATGTTCAATGGTGTTGTGATAAGCACTCTGGACTTTGAATGCGGCGAGCCGAGTTCAATTCTCGGTAGTACAGTGTTTATATAATCTACAAGGGCATAGTTGAATATGCCATTAACATTTGTCCTTTACAATACATATTTGTGTAGTTTGAAGGCAATAAGGAAATGCCATAATCAATTGTACGGCATGTTGAAATCATTTTTTTTTACAATTTTCACAAAAATTTTTGTCTGCCTACTATGACGTTTCTAGCAGCTCAAAAACAAAATTAAGACGAAATTTGGATTTTTTAAAGCCTTCTCGAAGCCATAAAACCTCAATATATCTAATTTTGGATTTTTGATAAAGATTCTATGAAATATATAGTATTTGTTGAGCCATGTTGTGCAAAGAACTAGACAAAAAATTACTTTTCATATAAGGCAGGTACGGTCTAATGTACATACATATGTGTGTCGGTGGAACTATGCTTTTACTTGCAGTAATTATACCCGTTACTCGTAGAGTAAAAAGGGTATACTAAAGTCGTGCAAATGTATGTAACAGGCAGAAGAAATCATTTCCGACCATATTAAGTATATATATTCTTGATCAGCATCAACAGCCGAGACGATATAGACTTGTCCGTCTGTCCGTCTGTCTGTATGAACACCTAGATCTCAGAGATGGTAAGAGATGGAGGTTTGACATGTATGGGACAAATGCTTCTTTTATCAGCACGCAGATAAACTTTGTTTCAAATTTTGGCCACGCCCCCTCCCGCCCCTCGCTATTTGGAAAAACGTTATATCTCCTACAGTTTAAAAAAAAAAAACGATTTGTACCTTCTAGAGATAGTTAGTAATTAGCAAAATGAATCGATTTGCCGAAGAAATGATAAAGATCGGATCAACGGTTCTCAAGTTATGAGCAAAAAAGTTAACCAAGCCCCCCCGCTACCACCCCGGCTCGGTTAGAGCCGACTTTAACTTACGCTCTCGTTTACATGCAGTTTTTGGCCCTGAACTCGCAGCTGTGGTCCAGAACTCTCTGTCTCTCTCTCTCCGAAACCGGCCAAGGATCTTAGTGAACCTTTATTAAGAGATTTCTTTCCACAAGTATTAAATTTTTAATAATTTCGGAAAAAAAAGAAATATAATTTCAATGATTCTAATACAGTGAATATCGCTTATATGCGATAAAGTTAAGTTATAATGCTGCAATTTTTTTTACATATAAGCGATATTTGCATTTAAGCGGTTATCGGTTGTATGCAAATTGTTTGCATATAAACAATCTATTTTAATAAATAATAATTAAGTGAATTATGTTAATTTTATTTTAACGACAAATAGATTATACTTATGTGTAATTTAGCTATTAGATAAGGATAATTTAAATCACTTTACGATTCGAATGTCGCAAATGGGTTTTACTACTAAAATTTTGTTTCAGTCTTTTCAATATGAGATTATCTTACAGAAATTAATTTTTAAAAATCTGTTATTATTGTTTGGTAGTTGCTTTCGTTCAGCATTTTCCACGATCTGATCTGCAAGATCTAAAATCAAAATGTCGAGGTTGCGAATCCAAATTTAGTAGGGCCTGATTATATATTCAGATTGAGCAAAATAATTATCCTCATATGGACTTTAATTTTCATTCAATAAGATTCGATAATACAATATTATCGAACGAAGTAATTCCAAATCAGGCAAGATCACTGTCGCATTGAATGTACTCGGCATCTATTTAGATTGAACCTTGAAACTTCGAACTTTTATGACATTTCAAATTCATTGGACTAAAACATCAGTATGGCTTCTGGGTTTTGAATCCTTTTAAACTTTCTTGCTGGCTTCCGTTTAGTAGAGCCTTGAAGTACAATCTAGAGGCATCGGCAAATAATTTGAGTTAAAAGCGACTCATTTGCTATATTATTTTTACTGGATTCGCTATGAAGTCGGTCAAGCCCGAGTATAATATACTCTGTACCCCCAGAGTTTGTATATATCTGATCAATTTAAGTTAGAAGCCACACAAAGTTGCAAAACAACCATTAAGGGTGTGAAGTGCTGCTCATCGCCGTTTCGGATAGGACCATCATAATTGTTTGTTTTTCAAATAACTCGACTATCGGTCATCCGATCTTAACCATTTCTTAGGCAAATCGATAAAAATTGCTGATTACTAAATATGCGTGAAAGGTATTTAATCATGTCTGTTCCCGTTTTCGATTTCGATCAAATCAGGCGGAATCGAAATTGATAAGTGTTCCCGCATCCAAAAACCGATTGGGTTATTCAAATTTTAACGTAATGGTTCCATTTATCTTTATTCAACGCTTTTGAGTTAGAAAAGTTTGGCCTAATTCTTTCGCTGATTCTTAGAGATCACAACTCTTACCAATTTCGATCAATCGAATACGGAAACGGGAACATGCCTGATTATCTATTTTATTTTGTTTAACTATCCAAAGGGCCTCTACGAGGATTCTCTTATTTTCAATTGAATATTATCAAAATCATTTGGTTTACCACCTCATTTTGTACAGTTCAATTACCTGTGCTCGCGTACCTCATCCAAAGCGACACAATTTCTTATCTAGGGAATTGTAAATCTAAAGCTTCTGTCTGACTCATGATTTGACTTTTGTGTTTATGACACACAATACTTGCCGCCAGCTGCTCCTATTTCTTCAAAACAAAGACCTTGATTCTCCGTATAGAACAGCTGGTGTCGTTTGATGGCATCTCGTGGTGTGCCACTATCGCTTACTAACTTGAACTTTGAATTAAATAATGACGATTGACGCGGCGGGGAGCTTAGCTTATCTACAATATTAACTTTCTGTTTTGTTGCTTTCCCAGGCTGCCATTCGTTTGGAAGAACCCACATCGAAAGTGAACCACATTAAGAGCCAGCAAGAGGAGTGTGAAGTGAAGCTGGAAAAGGAGCGGGATGCCTGGGCGGCTCAAATGTTGGAATTGATAGCCAAAGAGGATGAAATTGTCAGTTGCATACGCGACTATGTGCTCAACCAAAGAAACTATCATGAACGAGCCCTGCAGCATGTGAATGAGTCGCTGGCCCACATCCAAGACACAATACAGGGTACGGAAAAGTCACGTTTCGGCACCTCCCTCAAAGAGCATTTGACATCGACAAATCGTGAGATATCCTATATAGTGGAGCTCTGTTGTTGCTGCCTGCTCGAGCACGGCCTAGAGGAGGAGGGCCTCTTGCGAGTGGGTTGTGCCAGCACCAAATTAAGACGCATGAAACATGCCTTGGAGGCGCAGCATGTGAAGACGCCTTTGCCCTTGGACTATCAGGATCCACATGTCATTGGCTCCATACTCAAGTTATATCTCAGGGAGTTGCCAGAGCCGCTGTTAACTTATAATCTGTACAAGGATTTCATACGCATAGCGGAACGTCATAGCGAACAAGAAAGGAAAACCGAGATTAAGAGCATTCTAGGTAAATTGCCCAAGGAGAACTATGCCAATCTGCGCTACCTCACCCGTTTTCTGGCCTTGCTGCAGCAGCGAGCGGTACACAACAAGATGAGTTCCCAGAATTTGGCCATTGTCATGTCACCCAACATGCTCTGGCCACGCATCGATAAGAGTAGCAATGCTCCAGCGGATTATCTGGGTCAAGTGAATAGCTCTTCGGCGGCCAATATAATTGTGGAGCTGTTGATCAGTCAATGGGATTATTTCTTTGAGGGCGATGTGGACTTTTATGTGACCCTGCAGAGAGGAAAACTTTTTGTGGAGGGCAAATCGAAATCGAATTCCTCAAACGAGCATCTGGACAGACATGACAGTGGTGAGTAAAGCGGTGAACTGTCTGTTTTGTAGTCGACTAATGCATCATTTTCCCCATCCACAGAAGTCATGGAGAGTCCGCGCTACGGCACACTGCGTCGCCAAAAGCCCAATGCACCATCGCCTCCCACCACAAATGGCAGCATGAGCAGCAGCATGCACTCTCAAACGCAACGGCCGCATGCCAAGGAACTGTTTCCGCCGGCGCAAGAGAAGGAGAAACCCACAAAACCACCGCTGCCCAATTTACCACAGTTCCAAGCCCTTACCAGCAGCACCACACAACTGGAGGCACTACCTCCGCCCCCCGTGACACCCGCCAAGCCGGTACCCATGACACGAACTCAATTCTTTGGCTTGGATAATCTACCCTCACCCACAGCAGATCGCAAGAGCACGGATAGCATTGGTAGCTTTAAATTAAAGCCAGATGTGCCACAGAAACCACAACTACCCAAGCGGCCCGTGGTGCTGGCCGTGAAATCGGAGGGCAAATCTGATGATGATGAGGCCTCCATAGATAACGGCAATGGAAGTGTGCGTTATACAACCGAGAAATTTGTGGAGAAACTTAAGCAGGAGCATTGTGATACGAATGGCACCAAGGAGGAGAACAATCAAAACAATCATAATCATCAGAATAATGCAGTGGAGCAGCCGCAACAGCAGCAACCCCAGGCCACCACACCCATTTCGCCCAACTCATTTCAAACGCCGAAAAGGCCCACTGTGCCAGCGCCGCCTCCGCCTACAAATCGCAAGCACTCGGATTAACTGAGGGAGAGTCATTAGATGTTAAGACTACAAAAACGCACAGTAATCAATAATCTAGGAGAAGCATTGTCTATACTGCATTTGTATTTTTGCCTTGTCTATAAGCAAAACTTTAATTTAATGTGTTTAGCCATATATTTAACCATGTATTTATAGTGTACGACGACGGTAGGTCCTCCCACAACTCAACTTTGTTAGCTCTCAATTGTTAATCCTTATTATTTGAATGGTTGTGATACATCAGACAAGAAGAAGAGGTATTTTTTATTTAAATTTTGTATTTCCTTAATCTTTGTTTCGTTTCTCTTTATGAAAGACAACAATGAACTTGTAAAGTGATTCCAAATTTGGGCTACCTAGCAGCGCACTCTTTTTTTATCCCCCCATATGTATTGAATTCAGTTTTCTTTTATTTTTATATAGATAAATGTGCATATTTACGTATCTAAGGTGCATATCAAAACGTTAAAGACTTGCAGATAGTTGAAAAATGTACAAAAGGAGATAATCCTTTTGAAACCTGAAATGAGACACCATTAACTCGGATCTTCTACAAAAATATATCAAAAAGTCATGAAACTTGAGTATATTTTAACCCAGCTACCAGTTTGTTATGTGCATTTCGAGTCTGTATTTTAATCGTCTCTGATAACCATTAATATTTTACTAAATTGTGATCAAAATGCTCCAGATTGTATAGCAAATCCAGTACTAAATGTTTAATAGGTACCATAAACCTATGTTCGGACCAAAACCAATTAGAAATTCGACCACATCCCCACTGCAACAGCTTACTTTTCTTAAAGAGGTGACTAGAAATACTACAAGGACTTATGGTCCATGTGTATGGGTGACAAATACCTATCAAATATTCATCTAACTAACTAGAACTTAGTTGTTATTTAATAACCAACGAATGGCCACAAGTATATCAAGTTGTGTGTTAAGCTATATAAGGGTTTCCCGAACTTTTCATCAGCAGACTTTGCTTTCTACACCGAAAAAAAAGATTGACTAAAATACATTTAAAATGGATAATATGATAAAACTATATCCTTTTTTGATATTATAATATCCATTTTTCATATCCTTAGGAAGATTTTCAGCTCAATTCGATGAAAATTTAAGATCAATTTAACATTTAATGGATACTATTAATATCCCTTCTACGATATTAAAACTATTCTGCCCAAATGGATACCAAAGTCATCCAATTTATTATCAACAAATACCCCTATCCATCTTAAGCTTACAAGTTGATGAATAGAACCAACCCTTTCATTTGCCATTTTCGGCATAATCGAAGAAAAAAGGTTTTTGTACGCGGATTTGTTTCGGTTCAGTCCAGAACAGGTTTACATCACTAACTAATAGTCGCATTATCTGCTCCTGCAGCTGCTGCTGCTGTATCTTATACAAAAGTGCCAAGGGAGCATAAATTCTGTAACATATTTTACAAATTATAAATTCCACTTCCTACTGATGACGCAGATAACTGGACATTACTAAAAATATTGAGTTTAAAACACGATGCCGCCCCCGAAAACATTTCACAATTGGGACAATTAATGAAAATATTGCTGAGTTTAAATTTTAAACTTTTTTTAAAATTATTGGGCAGCTAATAAAAGACACTCGAACTCATAAATGTTCAATTAAAATTTTCAAACCAAAAATTAAAATCCCGTTTCAAAAATTTTTAATTCAGTTCTGTTGCAAACAGTACAACTTTTAAGAGTATTTTAAAACTTTGATATGCACCTTAGCCTTAAATATTTTGTATTTAATTTGCTTTATTAATTTGTAATGCAGCTAAAACTATTATTATTATTATTATGTTTATTTTATAATAAAATTATGTATGAAGAATTGTTGTGTATATAAAATATACATTAAAAAGGAAATTTAAATTTGATTTTTTACCACAAATATTTGTTTTTTTGTTTTCTATTCTGTTTGGGTTTTGGAAAGGCAAATAGGCATAAAATAGAACTGACAACAAACATTTAATCACCTACGGACCTCTTTTGAACCAATCAAAAAAAAAGTGAAGAAAAACTTACAAAATATAAATCAATAATATTAAATTAGTTATAGTCTCCTTAACATTTGAATTTCAAAATGTTACAGAAGCTGTTAGTACACGATCAGGTATTAATATCACAGTTAAACAAATATTGGGTCCAGGCGGGCCTAGGAATGAAGTTGATATCGCTTGAAAGTGGTTTGCAAGCTGAATACAAATCTATTTTCAAAATTCCTCAAGTTTTAAGAAATTTCGTGGTCCAAGTTGATAAAAGTGCCTAAAATGGAAATTTTAAAAATGTTTTGAAAATTCTTTTTAAAATTTGATTTGTAAAATTTTGATTCATAAGATGTACTTTTTAGGTTCATTCCCAGGCCCACCTGGGCCCAATATTTGTTAAACTGAGCATTCAAACATTTTCTCAAAATTCTCAATAGTAACCCAAAAAGATCGTTGTGGATCCCAAATGCAATTTTAATATTGCCCCGATATCCCCATCTCTTTAGCTATAATTTCGTTTATTTATTTTATGATTTTACTACTAAATGTGCCATCGTATTGAATACCTGATAGTAAACATTTGTAAAAGGGAACACATATACAAAACTATAAGCAAACACTATAAAATTACACAACTAAAATTATTCTTCTTCTTTAATGGCCATTACAACCGTTTGACGGTCTGGGCTTCTGCGATTAATGCTCTCCAGTCGCTTCTGTTTTCCGTATGAGCTGTGCACCAGTTGGTCACACCAAACTTGGCAATATCTGCCCGCACCTGGTCGTCCCATCTTAGTCGAGGTCTCCCCTGTTTGCCTCTTCCTCCATAGTCAGCCGCATTCGATTTATACGATCTTTTTATTGGAGCTTCTTCCTCCATCCTGTGACGTGTCCTAACCAGCGCAGCCGCTGTTGCTTTATGCGCTTGACCAGACAGGTGTCCCCATAGAGCTCATACAGTTCGTCATTTTCTCGAATGCGGAAATCATCGCCAACTTATAAAGGTCCATAAATCCTCCGAAGAATCTTTCGTTCAAACACGCCAATCGCCGCTTCATCCGCTGCTGTCATTATCCATGCTTCTGCGCCGTATTGCAGGACTGGGATGATAAGCGACTTGTATAGGGCTAATGTTGTTTTTCGCTTGAGGTCTCTGCTCTTGAACTCCTTACTTAGCCCGTAGTAGCATCGGTTTGCAGGAGTGATTCTTCGTCGGATTTCCAGACAGATGTTATTGTCGCTGGTTATCGACGTTCCGAGGTAATCAAAATCCTCTACAACTTTAAAGTTGTATTCTCCAATTGTAACAGAATGTCCAAGACGCAAGGACTTTGTGTCCGCGGATACAAGATATTTCGGCTTGTCCTCATTTACCGCTTAACCCATTATTTCAGACTGCCTCTCAATCTCTGAAAACGCCCTGCTTACCGCCCGTTCGTTTTTGCCGATGATGTCGATATCATCGGCATATGCGAGTAGCATTAGATCTTTATAAATAAAGGCGCCCGTTCTGTTGGCATGTGGGCACCGGCGCAGTATATATTCCATCAGTAGATTGAAGAAGTCACACGATAAGGTATCGCCCTGCCCAAAACCTCTCTTGGTATCAAATGGTTCGGAAAGGTTCTTTCCTATTTTGACGGAGCTTTGTGTACTTCTCAACGTCATAATGCAAAGACGAACGTACTTTGCTGGTATAACAAGGGTAGACAAGGCTTCAAAAAACCTTGACCTTATCGGCGTGTCGAAGGCTGATTTATAATCAACAAATAGATGGTGTGTGTTGATGCCTCTCTCATAGGTCTTCTCCAGGATTTCTCGTAATGTGAATATCTGGTCTGTGGTGGATTTACCAATTCTTCCCCTCCAGCCTTGAACAACTCAGGGGGCAGCTCATCGTCATCGCCTCCCAGTGGGTTGGAGAAGTAGCTTCTCCATTTGTTAAGCTCCACTTGCGGATCGGTGACCAGATTCCCGAGTGCGTTTTTGCATTGCGCGACTCTGGGCTTAAAACCTTCTGGTAAAATTTTCGAGTCTCACACATGCCGAATAACATCTCGACTTCCTTGCGCATGAGCTTCAATGAGCCGCGTGCGTACCTTGGCTGCAACCAGGCAGTGATCCGAGTCTATGTTGGCTCCTCGAATCGCACGCACGTCTAGTACACTCGATGAGTTCCTTCCGTCGATCACAACGTGATCAACCTGATTTCGTTTTCGTTGATCTGGGGAATTCCAGGTCGCTTTATGGATGTAGAGGTGTTCAAATCTGGTACTACTTAGGACCATGTTCCGGCCCGCAGCGAAGTCTATAGCCTCTCTCCGTTACCGGAGGTTGTTCCATGAAGGCTAAATCGTCCGACTGTCGAACCAAAAACTCCTCTCCCGATTTTCGCGTTAAAATCGCCTAGCACGATCTTTATGTCGTGATCGGGGCAGCGCTCATATAGTTGTTCCAGGCGCTCATAGAATTCGTCTTTTGTCGAGGTGTCCTTGTCTTCTGTTAGGGCGTGAGCACAGATAAGACTAATATTCAAATATTTTGAGCGTCTGAGCGCGGCAAGCCGCTCATCAACTGGTGTAAAGCTGATGACAGCGTGGCGTAGTCTATCACTCACTGCAAAGCCGCATCCAAACTCGTGCAGTATTTCTGTTCTGTCTTCTCTTTTGGTAGCGTAATTATCTTGCTCCCATGTCAAATCCATCGCATTTCTTGGAGTGCAGTAACGTCCGATGAATATTTCTTGCTGACATTCACCAAGGTGATATCATCACCATCTTTGTTGAGCGTGCGGACACTCCAGGTGCAAATCCTTAAATCGTGGTCCTCAAAACTTTTGCGTGGGTTGTCGTCAGGCTTTTCGCTCTCTTCTCCTCATCTTCGGCATGCATTCGGATCGTGTATGTGTAAATAGAGAAGTGTCTTCGCCCCCTGAGGCAATCCGGTGACCGCTGCTTTAAAGCCGCTATGATAGTTTCAAATAGGCCGGTCTAGCCCCGTATATAGTGTATTTAAAACGGCTATAGAGTTTTATACTGTGTAAGGCTTCGCGCAGATTACGTTTTTTAATTGAAAAGACGATTTCGTTTGGTCGGAGAACCGACCTCGATGAACTAAAGCGATTTCTGGATCACTAGCAATATTTTCAGAATTTATTAACATTTTATACACCAACTTTAAAGGCAAACTCTCTCATATTTATATCTAAATTCTGTTTTAATTTTATTCAATTTAATTTCTTAGATTAAGAGCTTATAAAAGTGCAATATACCGCAGAACCAATATAAAGCAGATTCTAAAAAGATATATATATATATTTGCATGGTCTATATAGAATTTAGTTTGTTTATAAGAAAACCCCAAATGTTGAAAATAAATTAGCAATTGATATATTCTCCTACAAATGAAATACAATTCATACAGAAAAGAGACTTTCAAATTTGAATACAAAATTTAATATTTAACCACTTTCAGCTAGCTTACAGCACTAGAGTTAATCCAACACACATCCACAGCAGATTTAGCTGACCCAGTAATGTCTAGAAATCGCCACATTATATCCGAGTAGTTCCGGCTAAAAGTTTTCACTTCTTTTTGCCTCTCATATGGCTTATCCAGCTCTCTAACATAATCCATAAAATTATCCACATCAATGGCTGGAGTTGCATCCTGTTTCGCTGTTGCATCCGTTTGCAACTTACGTGTAAATTCACTGCGATAATAATCATTGATCATTGACATCATCCCCTTGGAATACCAATAGATGATGCCTATTAGAAACAGACCCTGCACAAAGGGGCCCACCATTTTTTAAAGATTTTATTGCACCTGATTGTCACTAAAACTCTCCCACCATTGATTAACCATATAGAATTGTTCCTTGATATGTGGCCAGGCCATGGTTATGATCAGCATTATGGTATTGGCAAACACAAATAATTTCATCATCTCAAATGCTGAAAAAAGGAAAACATTTATGAAATTCTTGTTTCATCAATTACGGTTTCAATTTTATTTACAGACCCTCCGGTGTGCGCAAATAGTCACCGAAACCGGAATTCAAATCCTTTTCATCATCTTTCTGCACTGGCTGAGGGTCTGTTTTGTGGGTCTCTTTGGTTTTAGACTTGTCGACTTTGTCCTTGCTGTTGTGTCCTTTGCCCGGTCCACTGCTGTGCTTATGTCTGCCGTAGCCGGTTGATGTATGGGCAAAGGCAGATTTCTTGGATTTCATGACCACCCACAGCGGAGCAGCGTTTGATTTAATTGTGTTCCTTGCTGCCCAACTGCTGTTTTCACACTGTCCGGAGCAGCTCATTTTACGGTTCGTCATCGTGGTGGTTAGGTGGCAATTTTATGGCTTCATTTTCTTTTTATTGATTTGCGATTTTTGTCAACGGGGGTGGAGCGACAGGAGGACAGGTGAAAAATTAGAAATATGTGTGCTGTTAGTAGAGCAATGCGCTTGAACATTTAGCCGTAGTCGTAGCTAGGCATGTGTGCTTATTATATTTGTGTCAACTTAAGGGCGGCAGCGGGGTGGTTAGAACATTGGGTAAAAGTGTATTTAAAATGATTAAAAATCGATGACAATTTGTAAATGATGTGTCCTAAAAGTATGCTTTCAATTGTGAGATAATAACAATTTCTATTCTAAAAGCTTGCCTATTTTTTGCTCTGAAAATTTTTCTAATATAAGTATAAGTTAGTTTTTAAAACAGATTTCTCTCCGAAAAGAGTTCGTTCGTATTCGGGAGTACGTTTTTTATTTTATATAATAGATTTTCTAAAGGACGTTTTGTTTCAGTGATGGCCACGTCTATCGAACCAAATCTTTTACAACCAAGCTTAGAATTGCTTCAATCCGAAATAGTTAATTTCAAGTACGGATCCTACTTGAAACCCAAATAATATTTGATGGAGATTGAACTAAGTATGGCTTTTTAATGAAAAACTTCCAAACAACAACAATTCTCCATTTATAAACAAGTGAGAAAGTCGGCCAAGCCTGATTATAATATAATCTGTACCTAGAGAAATAAATTTATTTCCAAAATGTCTACGTACTAACTGAAGTTTATATGAGTGGTTGGAAATGCCATGCATTTTAAAGCAATAATTTTGTTCCACAGTTTAGTACACTTGGTCCACGCTTAGCACGGACTCATTTAGCACGAACTCGGTCTTACACGGTTACAATTTTTGCTCCCTTCCTCCTTTTAACACGTTGAAAACCTCGTTCTTACACGATTGCAAAATATCGATATTTTTTGCCGTCAATTACAGCTTGGGGCAAACTGCCACGGATATTGTAAGAAGCCTTGAATTGAATGAGGCAACAGTTCGCACTCTCAAAAAGGAAGGATTAGGTCTTCTATATCTACAAAATTTACAAGTTGAGCGCTTGCACCTATATTGGAGAAAATGAAAAAGAGCACCTATCATGTGGATTGACGATAACTACAAAAAAAAAAAGATCCCTTTAAGCCGGCGGATCATTCATGAAAAGGCACTCAGGATTTATGAACTGCTCAAGCAAAATGGATAGCTTTCTTCCAGCACAGATTTTTTTGCTGGTAATGGATGTATAAATTTAAAACATTCGGTTCTCCATTCATAGCATTAATTTTAAAGGCGAAGCGGCTACCACATACCCAGAAGAAATTCGGGGGTTCAATGAAGAAGAGGAATTCTTGCCTGACCAATTTTCAAATGCTGATGAAACTGGATTTGCTGGAAAAAAATGCCAAATCAAACTTTGTTTTATCAAAGAATAAAAAATTAGCTCCCGGCTTTAAGGCACAAAAACATCGTTGTACACTGTTGACTTTCAAATGAAGACAACGCTCTTTATAAGTCTTTGAATCCCGTGCGTTTAAAGGGATAGACAAGAGCAAATTACCCGTTTACTGGAAAGCAAATTTTTAAAGCTTGGGTAAATGCAGAATTATTTAAAGACTGGTTCTTGAATTGTATTGTACCTGAAGTTGAGAAATATTTAAAAAAGAAGAACTTACACTTGAAAGCACTTTTGTTGTTGGACAATGCCCCAGGTCATTCGAAAGAATTAAACCATCCGAATTTTCAAAAAAATTTCATCCACCTAATACATACATTATTTACAGCCAATGGATCAGGTGTATTATATTCATACTCTATACGCTGGATTTTGGATACAACTGAAACTGACTCCGTCGATGTAACCAGTGCTTGAAAGAAATTTTCTATTAAAGATAGCCTTGAGTTGGTAAATTTATCTTTAAAAGAGATTAAGGTGTCAACATTAAACAGATGTTGGAGGAAATTAGGGCCAGAGGTTGGTAAAAGCCATGACATAGAAGGGCCACAATGTGGATTCCAGGATATATTGTACCTTGCTCATTGTTGAAGATGAAGGTTTCGACGATATGGCATTTGATTGAAGATGAAGGAATTAATGAAAAATCATTGCTTGAGATTGCTTTGAATAAAGCAAACAATTCGAAATCAGATGACAGCAGCTCTGAAGAAACCGATCCGATTAGTTTAACGATAGGAAATCTCCAAGAAGGATTCGCATATGTTAGCAGTTTGGAATCGTGCTTTTTAAATTCAGATCCGGTCATCGAACGACGATTTAAGTTTAAGAGAGTGTTGGAAAAAATACTTTTGCCTTGCAAGGAGTGCTATAAAGAAGCTTTAAAAACCACCAAGCAATCAAGAATTACTGATTTTTTTGATAAGGAGCCACAAAAAAAAAAAAACATGATGAAACAAAACGGCTTAAACTATAAATGCCACCAAATGCATTTCAAATTTGATATAAATAGAAACATATGATCTTCTTACATTTTAACATTTTATAATTTTTAAAAAGTTTAAATTGTTAACTAATTATATGAAACCACTTTTTTAATTTAATACCAACTTTTAATTTTGAAAAATGAATGTTATATGTACATATATTTTTTTTTATAACTTTTGGTTAATTTTGAACAAATGTATGAAACTTTAATAAAAACAAACCAAATTTGAGCAAAAAATATAGAGAAAATAAAAAAGAGCATGATATATGCTGCCAGTTTGTTATATGTCTATACGATATATTTATCCCCACTTTTGTAAAAATCTCCAAAAATTTTTTGAAACAGATAACATTACTATCTGGAAAGTATAAAGACGCTACCATTGAAAACAAAAAAAGTTTTTCTGACTAGAACTACTTTTTCGACCGATCGTTCCTATGGCAGCTATATGCTATAGTCATCCGATTTGAATCAAACTTGACAGAATGGTGTGGGTGTATATAATATTGATCTGTACAAAGGTTGGGAGCGATAGCATTGAAAACAAAAACGTTTTTCTCACTAACACTTTTTTTCTTCTTTCGCCTTCTTTCTTTTCTTTTGTATGACAGCTATACTATATAAATGTCCGATTTTCATAAATTTTGGTGAAATTATGTGAAAGCATAGAAAACTTTCAAATACGATGTTTGGTAGCGATAGCATTGAAAACAAAAAAGTTTTTCTCACTAGAACTACTTTTTTAACCGATCGTTCCTATGGCAGCTATATGCTATAGTCATCCGATCAGGCCAGTTCCGACAAATGTGCAGCGCATTTATACCAAAAGACTTCGGGCAAGATTTGGTTAAGATAGTTTTAAAACTGACGGATTAGATAGCATAGAAACAGACGGACGGACAGACGGACGGACGGACGGACGGACATGGCTATATCAACTCAGCTCGTCATGCTGATCAAGAATATATATACTTTATGTGGTCGGAGATGCTTCCTTCTGTGCGTAACAAACATCCGAACGATTTCAATATACCCTCTCCAAAGGTATAAAAACTAATTGACAGTTCTTCCCATGCCTTAATGCCTTTCAATTTAAGCTCCTTAGTACTATTGTACTCAGTGTTTTGAGCATACAATACTTCGGACCAGCAACACCGACAGGTTTTCCATCGGATTTAGAAAAGTCCCTGGGTTTCTTCTTCAAATCCCTTAAATAGTTTGAAAACCCATCAGGACCATCTAAATTAAACTTTTTCTCATCCGAGAAAATGATCTTGAAAGAGAAAATAAGATTTACATTGCTCTGTAAAAACTTTTACATCTGGCGAAATTCATCCGGGCTTCTTTATGGATGTTTTCAGATTTTTTCAAAGCAATAATTTTGTTCCACAGTCTAGTACATGTAAATACGGTCCAGGATATGAATAGGAGACAATCGGGGGAAGAAATCTCTAGAGATTTTGAACTCGGTTGGTTTGCAAAACGCTCAAAAAATCCGTCAGTGAAAACCGAGTTCGAAGGTTTGTGTACATGATTAATGATCCATCTTTATCTAATCTATAAGCAGGGTTGCCCTTTCTCGCAAAAAAATTTCCCATCTTCTAGTTATGAGTTAAATTGATGTTAAGGAAATTTTTGATTGTGGTTTATGTTTTATGATAAATGTGTGTACTTTACTTGGCTCTGGTCTCGTTATGTTTGCACATAACTTTATAGAGAACACCTCACAAAGGAGGCTAGTTAGTCATACATAGCTGTTTTCATTGGTATCTCTGCAAATCGTAGTGAACTGTGCCTACATATACTGTCTAATCTTACTCCATGCCGGAGCTGCCATAAAATCGTTCGGAACTTTACAGCAAATCCGGCACATAAGAACAGTGCTGGCTGCCAGTACCCTTGTGACTATGTTGTGTTCCTCAATCTTGGCTTTACTTCAATGTTAGTGAGAGAGATTTAAAAATATTAATATTATATGTTTTATTCACTTTAATAATAAGTGTAACCTCTTTAACAATAATTAATCATGGATCAATTCGACATACTGTCTACGAGGTTTTTTAAATCTAAGGGACAGTTCTTTTCTGTACCTTAGTATTGCCAATTTGAGGTCCTTAGTACAATTGTAATTAGGGTTTGAGCATAAATCGCTTTGGACCAGAAGTAACACTCCATGGTTTCTATCGGATTCATATCCGGGGAGCACGCGGGCCGCTCAAAACCGAACATTATTGCATTCAAGGCGTGCATTTACGTTGTTCTTTTGGAAAATGAGCTTTGGACGCTTTCGACCGCGAAGAAAAGGCATAAAATCATTTGCAAAATGTCCTACCATTCCCTTGAGTTGATATGAGTGCTGGGAAATGCCAGCTTCAATCATCCACACTCGCAGAACGCAGCCCAAACCATTAATGAGTCCTCCAAAACTTCTCAAAGAAAATTACAAGGGTTTCTTCCTCAAATCCCTCCAATAGTGCGAAACCCATCAGGACCGTCCAAATTAAACTGTTTCCCCATCCGAGAAAATGATCTAGAAGATAAATTAATATTTACATTGATCTATAAAAACTTTCTATTTTTGACCAGTAAGTTTCCATGTTATCTCTGGCGAATTTCATCCGGGTTTCTTTATGGCGATCCAGTAACCTTGCTGCCACCTTAAATATTCGTAGCACTATGTGTTCAGATTTCACAAAGGCCGTGCAACCGCCAGCGAGGCACTTTTAGGCCACGTTCAGCCGCTAACGCATTAGCGGTCTTTTATGATGGCTAGCACTCACTAATCGGCGCTGGTCACGCTGACTTATCGTCCTCCGTGTTTTTTTTCCCATATTCAATTCGGTTTTTTCAAAAATTTCGCACAACTTTGTCGGAGCGACCAATTCTTTGAACTTTCATTCTCACTTTTAAGCGCCAGAAATTGGCATTTCCAACATCTCGCACTGGCCCACTCGGCACATTTACGAATTCACAACAAATAGTTTCTCAACCAAGTGTACGCCAAAAAAGTTCGCCGCGAGCAAACACAGAATAAGAAATAATATTGTGCGGCTATAGTAGTGCACCACTCACAAAACGAAAATGAAACATAACGACTAATTTTTGCACTGAGAGTGTTGATGTTTGTCATTTCTTTTCTCTCATTTATAACGCTCTTTCAAACGGTAATCGCAAAGTTTTTCTACCTCTACACTTTTCTGTGCGTATACTAAAAAACAAAATGCGGCTATAGTATTGCTCCAGAGTTTAGCATTGACGGAAAACACAGCAAGGTATGAGACGTGTTTGGGTCATGTACTTGGAAGACGAAAATGTGGTTAAATACTATGCGTCTACCACAAATTTAGATTGACATAAATGCACAGGATCTTCAAAATTAAAGGGATTGTCAACGGGCACAAACCTTCTATACACGTAGATGCGTAAACGAAATCATCAGTCACAACGTTTAACTGTGACGAAGTGGGTGGTTCAAAATTTTCGGACATTCAGTGTCATAAGCGATTCTGGTATTAAACCTCATATCACTTGCCCTTGAATTAGAAATCGTCTTGGACTTAATTTTAACGTCAACCAATTGGTATCACGAAATGTTACGGACCTCTATAAAAAGGAGTTCGGTTCAGTGATGATGAAAATATCCTTAATAAAATTTAATGGATGTGCAATCATGTCAGGCACGTGGACGGATAGTTTTTTCCAAAACATCCTTTATATGCGTAACTTTGCATTATATATGTGACGGTACAATGAAATAGAGGCTTTCGACCTGCAGTTAGATGATGCGATAAAAGTTACAGATCGTGGATCAAACATGATTTTTAAAGAATAACAGCTGTAACGGACAAACAAATAAGAATCGAATATTAATATTTTGTTATCCTCCTTGGTATTTTCTCAGGATTTACTGATCAGTCAGACCAGGGAAGTGGTTTAAAACATTCTTTATGATCTTGACTATATTCTATACCACTGGTCACCCATGGCTTGGTTCACTTTTTTGCTCATAAGTTGAGAACCGTTCATCCGATCTTTATCTTTTCTTCGGCAAATCGATTCATTTTGCTAATTGCTAACTATCTCTAGACGGTACGAATCGTCTTTCTTTTAAACTGAAGGAGATGTATTGTTTTTCAAATTGCAGGGCGGGAGGGGGCGTGGCCAGAATTTAAACTAGATCTGCGTGCAGACTAAAAGAAGATTTGTCCC
>JAEIFU010002338.1:0-45733 GCA_018904235.1 Lordiphosa stackelbergi
AATTGGAATTATCTACTGAATACGCCCAATGTTTTCGTTTTTGATTTCTATCAAATCGTGTGGAATCAAAGGTGTTTCCAAAAGCTGGCTTAATGATTCCCATCAGTTTAAAATTTAACATTCAACAGCTGTGACATGCGTTTTTAGAGAAATTGCTTAATTAAGAAAGTTGCAGACCTAAACCAGGGTTCCCCAAGCAGAGAGCGCGAAAACGTGACTGTGTCTCTCTCTAACACACAATGAAGGTTGACTTCGGCAAGCATTCGGTATGAATTGGCAAGTAAGTTCGTGCCCCGGGGCTATCGTTGGGAACTTTGACCTAAACAAACAAGCATACAAAAGCTACATCACCAAAGTGCGTAGACTCTGCAAAGAGACGGAAACTGCAGAAAAGACCGAAGAATTAGAAGAAAGAAAAATTTAAATAGAGGATTGTGTAATTATTTTAAAAGCAGAGAATATTTCTGAACTAGAGACCAGTGCTTCTTACTAGGGTTATCCAGAGTGTTATTGACTGCATTTTGAGGAATTTTAGGTGGAAATCCTAGCAATATGAAAAAAGATCAGGTTTCCTAAATGGAGAATCATCAGCCCAAGTATGGAACCCTCCGGATCTGGTACAACAGCTTTCTATTTTTGAGATAGCTGTGTATTCTAATTATACGCACCAGATATTCCAGTATTCGGAAACGCTTTTGTAGAGCCTAGATGATATCCTTCCATTTTGCGCTGTTAAAAGCATTTTTCACGTCCAATGTTGCCAGCAGGAGAGTTCAGAGTCACGTCCAACGTTGCCTTCGTGAGAAGTAATTGCCTTGATGGCTTGCAATCGCCGCTTGAGTGACCTTATAAATGGCTCCGATTGTGGACCTGCCTGTCCTGAACCCGTACTGTCTGGAAGGAAGCCTTCCTGCATTTTCAACCAGGGTTTAATGAGCTTTGCTAAGGGCATTCAAAGCTAAGGGCATTCATTGTGCTTTTCAGAATAGATAGGTATAGGCCTTGAATTATTTATGCTTATAACTGGAGAACCGCTCATCCGATCTCTATCATTTCTTCGGCAAATCGGTACATAATGGTAATTTGTATCGTATTCGTATTTGATTTGTATTTTAATCGACCCGGCTGTTGAATCTGATCAAGAATATGTGTACTTTCTAGGGTCGGAAATGATTCGTTTTCCCTGTTACATACACTAGTGGGCATAATTATTTTGACCAAAAAAAAACCTGAAATAAACCATTATCTTTTAAACAAAAATTCTAAAATTTTAACATTTATATCGAATACTGGTATAAAAGTAAGCTTTCAATAAGACATAAGTAGTACACAATCAGCTGCTTAGGTTAGAAAATATAAATCAAAATTTGCAAATGGGGATTGGCAAAAGTATTTTGACAAGATTTTAGGGTTTTAAAGGCGAGAAAAACTCATATTTTTATGATTTTTTTTTGCACGGCGACATTAATAATATAATTTTATTGAATTTTATTACATATTATTGTACAACTTTTGAAGTATGTCAGAAAAATTTTCAAAGAATTATATTGATAAATAAGCCGGTGACGGTGAATCTCCAGAGGTGCCTTGAAATAAAGTGGTTGTGCGGTGTTATAACTCGTTACCGGATTATCGGAAACAAAACAATTTATATGCATTACAAAGGTGATGTATTTCTCGAGGTAATCTTGCAGTTTTTTTTTATACCCTTGCAAAGGGTATTATAATTTTGCCCAGAAGTTTGCAACGCATAGAAATATTCATTTCCGACCCTATAAACTATATATATTCTTGATCAGGGTGACGAGCTGAGTCGATTGAGCTTTGTCCGTCCGTCTGTCTGTCCGTCTGACTTTGCACAGAGTCTTTTTTTTACTGCACACTGCTAATATGTCGGAACCGACCGGATCGGATGACTATATCTTATAGCTGCCATAGGAACTATCGGTCGAAAAGTGGGTCTTTGTGAGAAAAACTTTTTTGTTTTTAATGTTAACGTCTCCCACTTCAGCGATTATTAATATTATACGCTTTCACATAGATTTGGAAGTTTTTGTCAAAATCGGATGACTACATCTTATAGCTGTCATAGGAACTATCGGTCGAAAAGTGGGTTTTATTTAGAAAAATTGTTTTTTTTTAATGCTGGCGTTCTTAAACTCTGATGTATTAAAACATTTGCAAGGGTATAAAAACTTCGGCAAAGACGAAGTTAGCTTGGCCTTCTCGTTTTTTTCTTTTTTTTACAGCACTTCGAAGTGAAAATGTGAAAATATGCCAATGATCCAAAATTGTGTTGAAACAGATAAGCTACCATTGAAAACAAAAATTTTCTGTCATCTCGCTAACCCTTGGCCCACTTATAGCTCTCCATATTTGATAAATCTCGTGAATTATGTGAATCATAGAAAACTTAAAATACGGGGTTGGGAGCGATAGCATTAAAAAAAAAAAAAGTTTTCCTCACTATAACTACTTTTAAACACCGTTCCTATGGCAGCTATATGCTGTAGTTATCCGATCCGGCCAGTTCCGACAAATGTGCAGCGTATTTTTACCAAAAGACTTCGTGCAAAGTTGGGTTAAGATAGCTTTAAAACTGACGGAGGAGATAGCATAGAAACAGACAGGCGGATAGACGGACATGGCTATATCAACTCAGCTCGTCACGCTGATCAAGAATATATTATATATACTTTATGATGGTCGGGAGATGCCTACCTTCTGTAGCCTTACAAAAATCCGGACAATTTCAATAATACCCTCTCCAAAGGGAATAATAATTTTAAAACCCTATATACATCTGCAGGAAGCGGGCAGCGGAGCCTATACACAGGGTCGCTGGACCCATAGCCTAATCCCGAAGTTATTGCAAAGTGAGGTGAACTTTCACCTAACTCAGCTTCTTAGTAGAAGCTACCTGAAAAGAGTCGGCCTGATAATAGCGAGGAGTGCATATGCTGCAAAGAAGGCACTGTGGAGGATGCCAGGCACGTTTTGTTCGTGTCTAAAAGGTTTGAGGCTGAAAGGGCGGAACTATCCAAGGTGATGGGTGGCGATATAGCCGAAGATAACTTAGTTCCATACATGCTGATGTCAAAGGAAAACTGGGAGGCTACTTGTGAGTTCGCAGCTAAGCTTCGGAGACTGAATGTGCAACGTAGAACCAAGGAGTAGGCGGATCATTGAATCTGCAAAGCAATGCCTGGTTTCTGTCTAACTTTCTGTATCATGTTGTTCCAAAGTGCTTGTATGTATGTATCTGCCAGCCGGAATATGTACGAAAACAATATGATTCAGTGTGATAATAGTATTAGCTTCATGTGTCCCTCACGATTCTAGTATCGTAAATGTTAAATGTGAGCAAACTAAAAACCTATTTTAAAATTATTGCAATGATGAACCAAAACCCACATCAACACGCTCTCACTACTCCATTTTCCCTAACAAGAGAAAACCGAAAAGTAAAAAAAGGTTTAGACCTATTTCCATCCTTACTTATCTATCGAACGCCTTTGAGCAAACTATTGCCAAGCAAATGCAAGTAACGTCTCTTCTATGAGTCAAAAGAAAAGAATCGTAGTTGTACAACTGCCATTGTAAATATAGTCGAAGATATCAGTAAGCAAACTGACGCAAGCTGATGTAACATTCCTGACATTATTACGTTTTAGTAAAGCATTTGACAACGTGGACCACGACATACTATGTACTAAGCTAAACTCTCTATTCCACTTTTCCTCCTACGCAAAAACGTGAACCGACCGCAGTAACAATTAGAATGCATATCATAAGATCATGAATGATATTTTAGTCCGTTGTATATGAAATTGTTGATTGTGCAGTTTGCAATGAACCGACTAAAAATATGGAATTGGGCGAGAATGGTTTGGGATTAAACCCATCAAAATCTAAGCGTTTAACGTGTACAAAAAGACCCTATGATATGACTCTAACTAATTCTTGATGACACACCCCCTAGAATAGTAAACCAAATCAGAAACTTAGGAATACAGTTCAAGCAACTCTTGAGCAACCACTAGCTAAAGTTTGGGAAAACTTATGGATCTCTCAGCAATTATTTGGTTCAAAAAAGTGATACCGCAGAGCATAAAATGCTCATAGCAAGATCCGTTTAGTCCAGATGTTATTCTAAGGTATTGAAATTTTTGCCAATAGTGACCCGCCAACTTTATGAACCGACTCCGTGTAACCTTCAACTCTTTCGCCTTAAGACTATGTCTTTGACTTGCAAGCCCTCTGAGGACGCTTCCGCACCGACTCAAAACCTTTGAACTCAAAACTAACCGCCTATTAAGAAGTCTTAACTTTAAATAATCAAATATCATATGTAATCGTTTTCATGTAAACTTAAGCTAATAAATTATATTTTTTACCAACCTCCCCTAATAACATATTGCACTTTAATTATCAAGACAAGCTCTGGTTGTATTGGGAAAATTAATAAACAAACAAACAATTTTATCTGGGCCTGGTGCTTTCCCGTTTTTAAGGCTTAAAGAGTTCCACATGATCTGTTAGACCCCTTAGAAGAAAGTGTTTTCACAATGTTGTCCATTTTCTCAGCTTCTAATTGGGAAAGTTCGCTGTTGGTCTTAAGCTTCTTCATGACGATTTTGTACCCTAGACCCCAGGGGTTGGTGTTGACATAGGGTTTTCCATTTCTGTACCTTACTCCTGCGAAGGGCTATATTCAGCTCCTTCTTAGCCTTTCTGTTGTGTGCATGCTCTTCTTCGAAGTCTTCTCGACGTCTCGCTTTAGTTAGGCAGCATTTCTCTCTCAGAATACTTATTTCTTCTGTTTCATCAGTAAACCTCTAAAAAAAACTGTGTCTATCAAATTTGGTGTTGCAAAACTCTTGCAAAGTATTTATTTGAAATATTTATGTATACCGTCATGTGTGGGTGTGTGTGTGTTTGGTAGTATTTAAATTACATAAAGTAGTATATGGGTTTGGGTTTGGTAGTCCAAAAAAAAGGGTATAACAAAAATAAATAACAATTACATTTTGGTTTACCTTCCTTCCTCCGCCTTTGGGTTTGTTAATAACACTTTAAAAATAAAAAAAATCTGCATAAAATCTTTCAAATCAAACTAAATGCTGTATAGGAGTAGTTGGTGCTGCTGATCCATATGCGCTCTCAAACATTGGTGGGTGCATCCATGCCACAAATCACCGATTTCACCACCGACGCGGCGGAGAGTGAGGCATAGTTTTGCCATTTTCGTGTGGACATGCCATCCTTGTAGTCGGAAATGCCCTTGACCAGTATGAAACTCTCCCGGCAGTTGCCAATGATGCTGTCCAAGACACTGCTCATTTCCACATCGGTGGCCAGCAGGCCATATTTGCGTGCAAACTGAGTGCGCAGCTCATCGCTTCTTACTAAATCCCGGCCAGAGCCAATGGGACCCAAATGTAAACGTGGACGTAATACACCATCAATTTCATCGGCTGCAATGGGATGGGCCACTTCGATGACCTCGTTGTTGCCAATGTTCATAAAAAGTTTATCGGTCTTGGCATCAGGACGACCGAAATCGCTTTCCGTTTTCTGGGCCAGAGATTTTTGGGCCAGGCCCAAATATTGCTCCCAGGGACGCTTCAACTCCATGTTGGCCTGCAGACTTTCGGCAATCTGTTGCAGGGAATCATTGATGGGGAAATAGGTTTTGACATCCTCGCCGCTCTTGTACAAATACACATAGGGTTTCTCTTTGCTGAAATGGAAAGGAGGAAGTAGAAACTCTGGCAAGGTAACTTAAAAGCAAATGCCAACTCACCTGTTGCTCAATAAAGCTCTTTGCTTATCCACATACGAGATGACCACATCACCTAAGCGTACATGCTTCTTGTAGTCCGTATAATGTGGCACTCCGCCAGCCACGCCCACTATGAAGACATAGTCAACCTTTTGGAATGTGCCCAGCAGTCTGGTGGTGGTATTGCCCGTTGCCGTCATGGCCTCGCGTGTACTGCCCACCGATGGCAGCTTAGTGCTGACAATGCGATGTGCTCCAATATTGCCCAAGGTATAGACATTCGATTCGCCTAAGCGGAAGGGGAAACGAAATATGCGAAATTAATATTAATTCATACTAATCAGGAGCTCAAAACGTTGACTTTGTACACATTTGCAGTTATGAATGGGTGAACGATGGCTTAATCCTTTACCACAACAAAAAAAAACTTATCAAATTTGGATGAACAAACACCACAAAACTTACGAAACACAACACAAAAAGTAAAAACCAGTCAAGTTCACAATTTTTGGGCAAACTTATTTGTGGACAAATTCTAAATTCTAACTCAAAACAGAAATTTAAGCTGTAAAGATACTCTAGATTTGGTTAAGCTTTGTCTGTTTGAAAGTAACTTAAAATATTTTGATTAGTTTGTTTAAATATTTTAGGGCTTTGTTTAAAATTAAGTTACGATTAATTTGCACAAATTTGTTTGTGCTAACAGACAAATTAAAATTCAAAAAGACGCAGGCAGTTTTTTGGATTTTTGGTTGTAAAAACTTTAACTTTGTGATCTCAGATCCACAGATTCCCCACCTCTTCAGCATCTTTCCTACCTCTTTGCTTCCCCCTTACCATCCTCTTGTGTGTGCGTCTTTGCTGGGAAACTCCACAAAACAACAACAACACAAAATATGAATGACGTACCAAAATCAAATTTTACTTTACTAAAATCTTCCTTACCGAATTTAAAGTTTATATAATCCTTTTTTTTTTGTTTATAAAATTATTTGATGTACAATTGTACAATAAACTAATGCTTATCTATTATGCTCCGCACTATTTCTAATGGGAACAAAGGAAATAGAGCGAACGAGAAAAAAACAACGCAGCTAACTAAAATCTTTACATAACTTACATCATTCCTTTATATTTGTTATTACACAGCCAAATTGTTTATATGAAAACGTAAGTATTCACTGGAGCCCTGCATGAATGGAGTCAAAGGGCCCCTTGATTCATGTTTTAAAAAAATGGTTCAAGTAAATCAAGTCAACAATTTTTTTAGTTCAAATTAGTCAGCTCAAATTTCCAGTGACTCCAAACAGATCAAACTCCAAACAGATCAAGCTGAAGTTGAATCAAGTCAAACATTGAGAAAGAAATTTTTTTCAAATTCGCTATGCTCCGGTCCTTCCTCAAAGGACGTTGCTTCATTGGCGAGCTGAGGGACAACCGCTCAAATATCTGCCACATTAGAGTGGGTATGACACAAGGAAGAGTAATTGAACTAGTACTGTGCACCGCGGTATTTCCGGCTGCCAGCCGTGCTAGACCTAATATATCTGCCTCTGGGGCACTGCCTATCACATCCATTCAAACGGTTGAGACGGTGCAGAGCAACATATTAGTATAATGCTAGCTAACCCCTGGTATATCCGTAACTCCACCCCTTAGAGAGACTTTGGCACTCCCTCAGTTTGCTCTCATATCAATCGTCAAACCAGCAGATAAAAACGTACACAAGTATAATTAAAGATGCGTTGTTATTTTTTTAAATTATCGTTTAAAAACATTATTTTTTCACCATATCATCCTTCGATCTAATTGCGGACCTTTTCTCTGATATGTGGTTTCCGGCTTGAGAAAAGGCTCTCTCTGATGAAGGGATTTTCCAGCTAGCTTTGTACAGCAGGGGAAACTGGTCTTTATGGTTTTCCCACCATTTTAACGGATCAAAGTCTTCACCAAGGTATACTAAACAAGGTAGGCTCACTCGCTCTCTCACAACTTTTTATATTTGTGTCAAAGAGAGCGAGAGAGTAATATATTTTAATACAAAGCCTACTAAGCTACTAAGTAAAACACAAAAAATTCGTCCGCGGAGATGCTTCGATTACAACAGTTGCTTACTGACTGAAATTTAACAAGTTGTCAAGAGAGCGAGAGAGTGAGTAGGCCTACCTTGTTTAGTATACCTTGGTCTTCACTAAATCTGCTCATACTGCTCGTATATGCTTTTATTTTTATTAATTTTGTTTAAATTTGCTCAGAAATGAGTGACAATTAGGCTCTGAGCTATTGAAACTAGCTATTTGAGTTAAGCATGATTGATCTAGTTGCTTTGTTGAGGTGATGTGAGCTGAATCATTTCAAACAGATCATTATCATATAATTTAATAAATCAATAAATTTGTGAGCTATGAGTAGAAGTTCAAAGATAGTTCAAATCAGAAACAAAGTCAAGGGGAACTTTGATTCGATTCATGCAGGGCTCTAGTAAATAACGTTGGCTTTCGGAAAATCTCAAGTCTAATTGTCAAAGGCAAGAGGGATGAAAATTTTTTTAACGAAATTTTCCAAATCGCGGGGGCGGGAGGGGGCGCGGCAAAAAGTTTGGGTAAAACGAAAGGCACTATGAGGTCTCTTATAATAAATGGTCGGTTGTTTATAACCGGAAAAAATGACCGGAAAAAATCGGTTCGGTTTTAATCTCTGGTTTTAATGTAAGTATTTAGTGAGAATTTGGTCTGCTAGAGTCGCCGGGAGTTGAGGTCTTTGAATACATCTTTAACCTTCTCCTTTGAAGTATTCCTTGGATTCTGCGTCTTCTTAGCAATTTTTTAGCCAATTTGTTGGGGTGGTGTGATAACTTTTCAAGGTATATGGCAGCCTGCTTATTGATAATATCTCCAACCATAGGAACTCCAAGGTGTTTTTCAATATCTCTGTATCTCAATGCGCCTAAAGATTTTCGCCTGGATCACTCTAATCTTTGTCTGGTGAGACTTCGTAGCGATTCCATAAATTTGTAGGCCGTATCTTTATACCGGAGCCAAAATAGCCTTGTAAATTAGGACTTTATTCCTGAGTGACAATTGTTCTTGGTCCCCAGCCCCGTGCTTTGGCAGCCACCTGACTATGCTGTCCAAAAGTCAGTCTTCTGTTCAGTGTCACCCCATGGTATTTATGGGCTGTTTTATGCTCCATAAGCTGACCGTGCAAGAATACTCCCGGGCAGGTGTCACAACGGGTGGAATAAGTCACCGAGGCGCACTTGTCCCTGTTTATGGCAATGTTCCATCTAGCGACTCAGTTGGGTTTATTCAGACTGAGTATATGTCGTCAGCAAATGTTGCGATAAGAAGGTCTTCGGGGTTTTCGAGCGGAACGCTACAGGCTGTGGGCATATCGCGAGTAAAAAGGTATAGCGTAGGACCTAACACGCTACCCTGCAGTTCATCTGCCCGAATGGTTCTTGTTTGGGATGTCGCTCCGTCCTGTGCTACCTCAAAGGCTCTGTCCGTCAAGAAGCTCTTGATTAGCAGATACAGCTGGGGCGGGAGGAGTTTCTTGATCTTTGAGAGCAGACCTTCGTGCCACAGTCTATCGAAGGCCTGCTGGATGTCAAGGTAAGCTGCCACTACATACTCTTTCCTGTCATATCCTTCAGGAAGCCAAACTGGCAATCTGGTATGGCTTTCCGAATAGATCGTACATCGTTTGAAGATCTTTCCAAGGGTGGATAGACGGCTAATCGTCCGGTAGGAATCAAGGCAGGAGGGTGGAAGATAACTATTCTGGCTTTCTTCCAGGGTGATGGAATATGGCTTAGTCCCAGAGCCGCGTTGTAAATAAGTACCAAGAACAATATGGCTTTGTCTGGCAGGAGCTTCATAGTCCTGTTGTCAACGTTGTTTTACGTATCACCAGATCCTTGATTTTTCTTTTTCCACTTCAGGGAAGATCATTGGTGGAACTGGGAGCAGATATTGGGAGGGCGCTATAGAGGGCATTTGAGACTAGTTGGTTCCGGCAATGCGAAGAGGTTTCTTAGACCAAAAGCTTATCTTTTTTCCTGGTGTTTTTTAATCCTTGAAAAAATTTGGTGGTGTAATTTTGTAACTATTTTTCCTTTTTTTTTTTTTTTTTGTGTTTTTTTTATTTTTTTTTTTTTTTTTTTTTTATTTTATAAATTTTTTTTTATTAATTTTTTTTTTTAAAACTTTTTTTATTTTTTTTTATAAATTAAAATTATTTTTTTTTTTTTTTTTTAAATTTGTTTTTAATATTTTTTTTTTTTTTTAAAAATTTTTATAAAATTATTTTTTTAAATTTATTAAAAAATATTTTATTTTTTTTTTTTTTTTTTATTTAATTATCAAAATGGAGTACCCGCCCTTTATAGCGAAACCTTTTAAAAACATTGCACCAAAAATTTGTGAACTTGACCCTATTGATCTGAATAAATGATTAAACAAAATTTTGAAGTCTTACCAAATCTTCGTTTCTTTTTGGATTTTCTGAGTGAATTCGTTAGATTGGGATCGGAATCTGTTATATTGTGTATTTTTCCAAATGGGGGGGGGGAGGGTAAAAGGAATTGGAAATATATCATTAAAATGAATTTGCATGTGTGTGTGTGTGTTGCGAGAACAAACAAAGTAGACAAATTCATTCAACACAACCCAAGTTGTTGCGGGTTAAAGTACAAAAGGAAATCGGGGAGAAAGAGAGAACAGAAGTGAGGCATTAGTAAGAAAACACGCGATTAAAGTTTCATCATTTGTCATTTTGGTCTTCAGCACGCCACCTACCGACTGTTGTATAGCGCACAAACGTCTCCTTGTTCTCCAGCATGGCATCCACTGCCAACTTCTCACAATACTGGGCCGTTATGATCGCAATGGTGGGCTGTTTATTCGAGGCGATTGTGGGCATCTGCTTAACCACTTTAATCTCCTTATCCTCATGATGTATACGGGTATAGGCATTATATTCCATGGACTTGATCAAGCCGCGCTCTTGCAGCGATTGTATGACCAGCAATACATCCTGCTCACTCCAGCCATAGTCCCTGTAATGGTGAAATGGGGTTAATGATTTTCAAAATGGAAATTGAATGAGATAAAACTTACTTGGCCAAATCCTCGGGTGAAACAGGATTGGGATAGGCCTGCTCAATGAGTTCCAATACTTTTTCCTGTGTCAACGGTGGAGATTCAAATTGTGATTCCTCTAGGGAAACTAAAAAGGGAAGAAAGAATATTGGTAAAAATATGAGTTAAGAAATAAGTTGGTGGGGGTTTGCGAGGTGAGAGTTTGGCCTAAGATGAGGATTAGCTTTTGATAAACTGGCAGAGGTTAGAACGGGGATCAAACTTCTTGTAAGTAACAACATTTTTAAAAATTTTGAAAAACAGCTAATTAGTTTTGAAATTGTGGTTTCCAGTCAGCTTTTTCGTCATTTCTAGCTTTTTTTAAAACCAGAAATTCTGGCTTTTTAAAAGTGATTTCGGCTTTTTTTAGCTTTATTTTTGTTTTAGAGCAGAATATTCTTTTGAATTGAAGACTCATCTGTGTCTCTCTGTGTTTCATTATTGTGAAAATCGTTAATCGGAATATCGTTTTTCATCAATCGTTTCCATTTGGCCTATCTGTGTGCCAATGTCAGCCACACGTAGGGGTGGTTATTTGGGCCGTCGAACGAATGGAGGAACTCAAGTGCAAAATGTTAGAGCAGCAAGAAGACATCAACAATTACATCAAATAAATTAGAATGTCGCCAACTGCGTTCTTCTCAATCAGACAAGCGCGCCGGACAGATGTTAACACACGCAGAACAATTGACCGACAACGCCAACAAGTACATCGAGCATTTACATCTGCTTGGTTCCTTCGTCTCGCATTCGAGTATGAGTTAGATATCGAATATTCCGCTCATCCGAAAGTTCTGCTTGGTACTATGAACAAAGAATGTGCCAATTGTCATGCGTTCCAGTTCAAAAATGAGTCCGCCGGCATGTGTTAAGCATCAGGACTCAAACCTGTTTCTGAAGTCCATTCGCAGATTTAATTCATGCTTTCAAATGACTTCGTTCGGAGCCACAGAAATAATGCACAATACAGTGGCAAATGGTCAGCAATTTAATTCAACCTTCAAAATTAAAGGTCAAGTGTACCATAAAGTAGGCTTATTGCTGCCAATGCCAAACGAACCACATACATTTTTACAAATCTACTTCATGGGCGTGGGTGAGGATGCACGTTGCGGCTACAATAACCTCAATTCGACTAACGCCAGCGCATCGTCGGCGAGCTGGACTCCCTTTTAAATGAGCAGAATAAATCAATGAAATTCTTTAAATCACACATATACGAATTGCAAAGTAACAATCAGGCTATTGTCATCAATCCTGAGAAAACTCCAGCTGGAGAGCACATAATATTCACCAAAATATTTACTAGAAATAATTTATATGGCAGAACAACGTTTGCCGGTTTAGCTAGTATTCTATATACACACCTAGTCAAAAGTATTTACACAAGGTAAATTTTTGAGCACGCCTCTACAAACGGTTTGCTCCCAAAGTTTGTGCAAATTCTTTTGGTAAATTTGGACCAAAATTCCCTTATTTTAATAAGGCCTCCTCCGGTTTTCGATATTTATCAATGGTCCTCTTGTTTAAAAAACAAGCCCAAATGTTTTCAATGATATTCAGATCAGGGTTTGGCGGGGGCCAGGGAAGAACCGCCTGATTTAGGTCTTTTAAAAATTTGATTGGTTCCCCACCCTTATGGCATGGAGCATTGTCCTGTTGTAGAAACTAGTATACGTTTTCGGCTTTTTATTTTAAGATTTTTTAAAGTCCGGGGCTTTCTTTCCATCTGTATCCTTATTTTTACCTAATCGTACACGCCTTTTCCGCGAGATTTTATAAAATTGGGCTAGTTCGATTGCAGAGGTACCGGTTTTAAACCTAGCAACAATTTCAGTCCGGCGCTCAACGGTTAACTCCTTTGTTTATGGCACTTTAGTAATTAATTTTAATAGTTCAATGATTAAATTAAAATTTCTATAAATTAATTAAGATAACTAGAACAACTAGAACCGGCACTTGTCACTGCAAACCAAATACTAATAACGAACTTGCATTGTGTAAATACTATTGACGCAAAGAAAATGTGTGTAAATACTTTTGACAACTGATAAGCATCAGTTCAAATGCGTATATCTTTGGCGGTGAACAGTTTTTTTTCTTAAATTTTCTTTTATTTAGCTCTACATTGATCAGATTTTGCAAAAACAACAACTTTTTTCATTTCACCTCCCCCCCTCGCTGCACAAACAGCCGTTTGTGAAGCATGCTCAAAAATGTACCTTGTGTAAATACTTTTGCCTAGGTGTGTATATTTTGTATATAAATTTACATCAAAGACAAGACCATGGACTTTTTTTTCAGCCTTTTTTGTCGAATAATTCAGCCCTTTTTTTCCTCTTCGACCCACTGAAAATAGATTTTTTCACGGCAAAAGTTGGCAACACTGTTCTTAAGGGCAGAGCTCTCGTCGTCTTTCTTCTTTGAGGTGACTGCCAAGATGGCTTTGTGAGTTGAAACTTAAAGTAATGCTGCTGTGTATGTATACTCTCTCATTTTTATCCATTACGGTGTTATGGTATCAGAAGGTTGCTTAATACAGAGTTGCCGTACATGACCGCTGCGCAGTTACCGAACTAAGTGAATAGTCACTAGTAAGATCACGCTAAACAAACTAGTTACTGAACATATCTCTGAGGAGCTCACAGAACTACTCACAGAGCTAGAGAGACTGAACAACTCACTGATGCCCATATGACACTTGCCGATATTGGTGACCGAGTGTATCGGCCAATAATAAAAACGAGACAACGCTAGCGAAAATAGGACAAAAAGATAATTAAGTGTTACTTGTCGTCACACATAACTTTCGATGAGGGATTCTTTAACTACTCGCATCAAAAGAAGCGTTTACCATCATACATTGGCGTGTTGGCGGCCAATATTGTTTTCGTCGGGAACAATATTGGCGGCCAATACAAGAACTGCTTTACCGACACTCTGCTTGCAGTTGACATCAGGGGCCAATTTCTCATATACACCTCTCGCTTGCTTTGGTATCTATAGCTTAACTGTTCTTTCACAATATTGGCAACCTATATCGGCAAGTGTCATATGGGCATGAGCAAGATTGATTGAACAACTCTCACTGAACAGAAATGAACAATGAAAGAACAACATGTTCACTTGTTCAGCTTGGTGAACAACTCAATTTTGTTCACTCACTCATGAACAACTCAACACTAGTACAAATCATTTAAAACTATACTATTCTATATACCAGGGGTGCCCAGAATGAGCTTAAGGCCGCGTGGAATGAAATACAAATGCACAAAATATATCTCAAGGAAGAACAATCACAAGAAATAGATAAAGAAAACCGATTTGTGTTTGTGAATAGCGAAAGGGTACGGCCTCTGCGAGTGAGGTGAGCGCTGACTACGCTAAGTAACTTTGTGGTTGCTTTCGAGTTTGTGAGAGACATAGGAGAGAGGTAAGAGAGAAAACACATATGAAGTTGTTGTTGCAGGGTTCTGCACTCTCCAACAACAAAACCTTAGAGAGGAAAGAAAGAGAGGAGAGCACGCATATGAATTGGTTGTTGCTTTAAGTAGGCTTATGCGCGCGTGGGCTGTATCAACAACGAATGTGTGGCTTGCGGAATGGGCATGGGCACCCTTGCTATATACCATCATTAATGTTTCCATATTTACTATCTCCAAACTTTTGCGATTTTCACTCAAATCGCCAAAAATGTATGCGAAATGTATGCCTTCTTATTACTTTACTTTTATTAATTCATTTTCTAACAACTTTGAACAATTTTTCATTCTATTCAGCTTCACTGCCTCAAGTTTGGTAGTTATTCCATTGTTCAATTGAATTCATGAATTCATATTTCAAATGAATTGTAAGAGGACACTTTGTCAAAAGTTTTGTTTTCTCCCCCTGATATTCTAGTTCATTCGACTGGGGTGGGTTTTAATTTACTATGTCGCGATCAGGGTAGACTTTAATAGGACCCCCGCGGAATGCGAGTACATAAAAAGAAGTGAACCAAAGGTTACATAAATGAAAAGCGAGGTTTGTACATGGTATTTGACACCCAAATTATGCGCTTAGGTAGGAAAGCGGGCTTCCTATATTGTTTCTGAAGTCTGTGCATGTATGAAATAACAACAACAGCAACGAAAGTATGTATCGATGAGAGGTCCTCTCACTTAAGTTCTGTTTTTGCATGTTCGCTTTCTGCTAAGTCTGAGCCTTCCGTCGCTTTTGTAGGCAAAACTAAAGAGCACAGTAGGAAAGTAGCCTACACATGGTCATCGGTTTATTGTTGGAAGATTTCTATTTGTGTTTGTGCTGCGAAACTTTCACATCTTCTACATAGAGCTATTTGTCACATAAACTAACAAATAACAGAGCAAAATGTAAGCTTATCTGACACATAGTAGCTATCTGTATGAATAGAAATAAGCCCTAAAAATTGCAAGTTAATCTGAACGATTGCTTAAAATGCAATACTCATAGATGTGTATAGCTTGCTTACCCAGTTTGTTTGGACTTAAGTTTTAAAATGTCTGTTAATTTAACCGGTCCATACCGGTACGTAAGGGTATAGCGAAGTAATAATGTAGGTACCGATACGAAACCGAAAATAAACCGAAACGGAGTTTTGGTACGTACCAGAGAACCGGAACCTAAATTCATTTGTTGATTTTTAAAACGTTAAGTCCTTGATACTAAGGTAGAGATCGGTATGGTAATAGTTCAAAATTTTTTAGAAACCCTAACAAAAACTCTTCATCTGAACTCGAGTTTCTGTCAGAGATATATATTTTTGAAGAAAACAAAGCAACTGCCAAAACAAAAAAACTCCATATAAAATAAGCTCACAAAACAAAGGCCTTTGGTGTTATAAGTTTTGTGAGTGGAATTTTTTGTTTTGGCAGTTCCTTTGTTTGCTGTAAAGAAACGTTGACTTTACTCCCTTCCATTTCTAATCCTTTTGCCAGGTTATCACATAATTCTAGCCATTAAATGCATTAAAAACATCATCATTAGTAAAGGACTTCCACCAGCTACACTTGGCGAGTGGGCGGCAACGGTGTTCGTTGGGTTAGACATTTTGTGGATGGGAAAGGGTAGTTAGCTCTACGAGATGAAAATTGCTTAAGCAGCGTATTTTAATTGCAGGCAGCAGACAAATTGGGCTCTTGACAACAAAAAAAAAAAAACCATCAGACAGAAAATGCCATTGATGGCAACGAACTATGTACAGTTGGAGAGCCATACACGCTTAGCCAGAGTTTTACACTTTGAAAGTAATTGGGGAAAAATGTTTTTATTTTATTTTTACATTTCTTTTGTTTTTGGTGCGTTATATTTTTAGTTCTTAATTCCATGGACGAGGTGCGTGCATTAGTTGAAAACCCAACAAATAACAACAACAAACACAAAGAAGAACAAAACAAAAGAGAGACAAAGGGAGAGAGTAAACAAAAAAAAAAGAAGCAATTCCTTTGAGGGATTAGAGATTCTGGATGGATTAGTTGAGTTGAACGAAGCTGGTTAGGCTTTATTTGCGTCTGGCGCTCAGCTGATCAGTGTACATGTCCAGCCAAATGGCCTTCATCAGATTGTCGCCATCACCTGTTTTCTTCTGCGCCAGGAGCGCCTCCTCGAACTTGCGATTGCAGTCACCGTAGCAGTAGATGATGTAGCCATCGCGTGCTGTATATCAAAAACGACCCCGAAAATTTGTGTGTTTTAAGGAAGGAACAACCATTAGCCAAGACTCGATAAGAGATAATTTAAGAGAGGAAAAAAGATATGGTAAGCTAGATATGAGCCTATACTTACGCGGACGTGACGGTGGTGCCGATGTCTCCTCCAAAATGCGTAGCTCAATTTCAACCGATTGGATCTCAGAATAGCCATGTTGCAGTAACTTCATTATTTTCTTAATAAAGCCCACATAATCTGTGAAAAAAAATAGGGCAAGAATGGGTTAAAAAGGTTTTTTTTTATGATTGTACAAACTACAACAAAATATTTGTCCAACTTGAAATTCGGTACAAACTTAATTAAAAAATTTGTTCACACTTTTGTTTGTCAAATATAAGACTAAATTTGATTAGTGTGAAGAAATTGGAAGTTTCACAAATTTTTAAACAATTTTTCGAACTTTTGGCTTATAATCTTTCGAAATATTAAGCTAATTGGAAAAGTTTGTCCTATATTTTTTGACAAACTGGAGTAATTGATATTGTTTGTACAAATAAAACAAATTTAATCCGAAGCATTTGGTCAGAGGTTTGTTTGATTGTTTGTACAAACTTGCAAAATATTTGTCCAACCTGAAATTCGGTACAAACATAATTAAAATATTTGAACAAACTTTTGTTTGTCAAATATTTGAGTTGAATTAAATTTGTGTGCAAAGATACAACTTAATTGGATTAGTGTAAGGAAATTGGGAGTTTTACAAATTTTTTAAACAAACTTTTGAACTTTTGGTATACAATTTTTCAAAATATTAAGCTAATTAGAAAAGTTTGGCTAATATTTATGACAAACTTGAATAATTGGGTAATTGTTTGTACAAATAAAACAAATTTGTTCAGCAGAATTTGGTCAGATGTTTGTTGTGTTGGTACACTTGCATTTTTGTCCAAATAATTTTTTAAATTTCTATATTTTTGTTTTGATAAGTTTGTTGGTACAAACTTGCAAATTATTTGTCCAAATAAAAAAATTTGCTTAAAATTGTTCGTTAAATATTTGAGTTGGATTTTGGATTGGATTTGGTCAGACGTTTGTATAAGTTGTTTGTACAAACTTGCAAATTATTTGTCCAAATAAAAAAATTTCTTTAAAATTGTTCGTCAAATATTTGAGTTGGATTTTTGATTGGATTTGGTCAGACGTTTGTATAATTGTTTGTACAAACTTGCAAAATTATTTGTCCAAATAAAAGAATTTGCTTAAAATTGTTCGTCAAATATTTGAGTTGGATTTTGGATTGGATTTGGTCAGACGTTTGTATAATTGTTTGTACAAACTTGCAAATTATTTGTCCAAATAAAAAAATTTGCTTAAAATTGTTCGTCAAATATTTGAGTTGGATTTTGGATTGGATTTGGTCAGACTTTTGTATAATTGTTTGTACAAACTTGCAAATTATTTGTCCAAATAAAAGAATTTGCTTAAAATTGTTTGTCAAATATTTGAGTTGGATTTTGGATTGGATTTGGTTAGACGTTTGTATGATTGTTTGTACAAACTTGCAAAATATTTGTCCAACTTAAAACATGTGCTCGAAATTGTTCGTCAAATATTTGGGTTGGATTAAATTTGTGTGCAAAGATAAAACTAAATTTAATTAGTGTGAAGAAATTAGAATAGTTTGTTTTACATTTTTGACAAACTTAAATAAATTATTGTACAACAAAAGACAAAGAATTAAGCGGTAATAAAAATGATCAGAAACATTCTGAAAATCTCTAGGGATTAACGTATAAGCGATTGCTCTTTAAACTAAAAAATGGCAAAAATAAGACCGGCTACTAGGATCATGTGGAGTTAAAACCGTATTAATTAAATCTCTTTGTCCTTCAAATGGCTGAACTTTCGTCCTCTAGTTTAGTAACCGGGCATATTTGTTCGCCTTCACATATAAAGAGTCAAACAGCTTTAATTTGAAATGCTTACATTACAAAAATCTCTAGAAATATCTGAAACTCAACCGAGAATAATTAAATTTAAATGAAATTTAGATAAAATTAAGTAAAATTCAATAATATTAGTGTTTACAAGACACTTGTAAGCTCGTTTTTTGAGCTCCATACTTCAAACTATGGTATAAAAAGTATTACCAAAATTTAGACAAGCATATAAAAAATTTGTAAAAAAGTTTGTCACAAATCTGCAAATAAATTTGTTATACAAACTTGGCAAAAATTTAATAAAACTTTACAAATATTTTAACAAGTTCACAGAATTGGTCCAAACATATTTATATAAAATTTGTTTTAATGTGACAAATGTTTGCCTTAACTTTTCCGCTTGTGTACAAACTATAAGACACTTGTAAACTCGTTTTGTTAGCTCCAGTGGTATACAAATTTTGCCAAAATTAAACTGAGCATATAAAGGAATTTTTAATAAAGTTTGTCACAAATCTGCAAATAAATTTGTTATACAAACTTGGCAAACATTTAGAAAAACTCTACAAATATTTAAACAAGCTCACAAAATTGGTTCAAACTTATTTATGAAAAATTTGTTTTAATGTGACAAATTTTTGCCTCAAAAGACACTTGTAAACTCGTTTTGTTAGCTCCATACTTCAAAGTATGGTATAAAAATTTTACCAAAATTTAAACTGAGCATATAAAGAATTTTTAGAAAAGTTTGTCTTAATTGTGCAAACAAATTTGTTAAACCAACTAGGCAAACATTAAGAAAAACTTTACAAATACTTTAGTTACTTTAAAAAATTGGTTTAAGGTGACAAATGTTTGCCTCAACTTTTCCGAATGTGGACAAATTTTTGTTTTGTTTTTGATTTTTTTTTTAACAAATAAATAACCACCTCTGGGAAAGTCCTGCGGACTGACCAGCTCCTTGAAGAAATCCTGTGCAATATGCGCCTGTTTCTCATCATTGGTTAGCCAATCGCGAAACCAAAATCTCAATGTGCGCGACTCTTGCGAATGTTTGCCCGTATTTGCGCTGACCAGAAATACACGAAACTCCAATGATAAAGCGGCCGCCTTGCTGGCACTCTTCTGACCAGCTACCGTATCCTTGTTAATTATAATCCCAGTATGATCGCCACCGGCCACATGGACACGATCATTGATCTCATCCACCAGTTTGCGTTCTATGAGAATCACCGTACTGTTTGCAGTTTTGCCACGAGGCGTCATTACTACCTGCTCTGTGCGCGGTGGCGTCTGGCTTCTCGGATTGACGCTCGAGTTCTGAGCTTCTGGGTTTTGATTTCGATTTTGGTGGGTCTCTGCTGCTGTTGTTGTGACTGCGACACTTTTATTGCTGTTGTAACTGTTGTTGTTGTTGTTGTTGCTGGTGCCATTCGGTAGGGCACCGTTACCATTTGTCTGCGATTTGTTTGGCTTGGGAGGCGGCGGTGGAGGTGCCATCTGTGTCTGACTTCTGCGCCCCGACATATTTCCGAATGCGATTCCTAGTACTTAACTGTTTTATTTGGTTACTTTTCTTTTTTGATAGCAGGTTGTGGGGCCGGCTTCGTCCTTGAGCCCAAACTGGAAAAAAAAGGAAAGCAAAAGTTTTCGTTTACAATATAATTTAAGTACAGTTGAGCCTCTTAAAAGACACATAATTTGTAGAAACATGACAAATTATTTGCACAAATGTGAAAATTGTTGGTGCAAACCTGAAGAATTTGTGAATTTCTGTAATTAAAGTGAATATTAGGCCAAAATTACAAACTTGAAAATAATTTGCACAAAATTGACAAATATTTGCACAAACCTGGCAAATATTTGCATGGACAGGCCAATTTCCCCTGACAAATATTTGGACAAACAAACTATACTTTGCCAATATCCCCATTTGCCTTCTTTTATGCATAAAATTTGGTACAAATAAGTACAATATTTGCACAAACATGACAAATTATTTGCACAAATGTGACAATTGTTTGTGCAAACCTGAAGAATTTGTGAATTTCTATAATTAAAGTGAATATTAGGCAAAATACCCAACTTGAAAAAAATTTGTACAAAAATGACAAAAATTTGCACAAACCTGGCAAATATTTGTAGGTAAATGCCTATTTCACATGACAAATATTTGGACCAATAAGTATACTTTGTCAATATCCCCATATTCTTTCATTTATGCATCTAACTTGGTACAAATAAGAACAATATTTCCACAAACACGACAAATTATTTGCACAAATGTGACAATTGTTGGTGCAAACCTGAAGAATTTGTGAATTTCTGTAATTAAAGTGAATATTAGGCAAAATAACCAACTTGGAAAAAAATTTGTACAAAAATGACAAAAATTTGCACAAACCTGGCAAATATTTGTAGGTAAATGCCTATTTCACATGACAAATATTTGGACCAATGAAGTATACTTTGTCAATATCCCCATATTCTTTCATTTATGCATAAAACTTGGTACATATAAGATCAATATTTGCACAAACACGACAAATAATTTGCACAAATGTGAAAATTGTTTGTGCAAACCTGAAAATTTGTGAATTTCTGTAATTAAAGTGAATGTTAGGCCAAAATTACAAACTTGAAAATAATTTGCACAAAAATGACAAATATTTGCACAAACCTGGCAAATATTTGCCAATTTCACATGACAAATATTTGAACAAATGAAGTATAATTTGCCAATATCCTAATATCCCTTCTTTTATGCATAAAACTTGGTACAAATAAGTACAATATTTGCACAAACATGACAAATTATTTGCACAAATGTGAAAATTGTTTGTGCAAACCTGAAAAATTTGTGAATTTCTGTAATTAAAGCGAATATTAGACCAAATTGACAAACTTGAAAATAATTTGCACAAAAATTACAAATAATTTTACAAACCTGGCAAATGTTTGCATTTCACCTGACAAATATTTGTACAAACAAAATATACTTTGCCAATATCCCCATATGCCTTCTATTATGCATAAAACTTGGTACAAATAAGTACAATATTTGCACAAACATGACAAATTTTAGCACAAATAATAATATAAAATATCAGAAATGCAAAGTTAGTCTTAAGTTTGTAGTCTGAAGTTTGGCAAACACCTGAAAAATATCATTACACCTGGCAAACTTTTGCATATTAAAATTTGTAAAGGCTTTATCCCTCATAGTTTTACAATTCTTGTAAAAACTTTGCCCAAACATAACAAAATATTTGCACTAATATGAGAAATTTGTTTTTTTTTACTTTCTTCATATCCACATTCTACCGTAGTAGGCTTATTTTTAGCCAAAGTTATTCATTCATTCTCAATTTCCATATCCCCATATCATTCAAATTGCCCGACTCCTCCTTCTGCTTCATATCGTCTGTCTACGTTGTGTTGTTTGGCAATGCGCCAAACAAATTTAGAATTCATAAATAATTGGTGTCATAAATCTACCTCGACTATCGCAGGCGACCCAGTGACTTGGTTTTTTCGGGGGAAAACAACAAACAAAAATCAATAGAAATTCCGTTTCGGCAAGTGCATGACAACCATAGCGCAAAACCACCCTGCCTAGTAGTAGCCTTTTTCTACTCCTTCTTTCTGCCGTGCAGCAATTAAAGGCAAAAGTCAACTTCCGGCCAAAATGTCACCAAAGAGCCGCAAAAAGGTTTTTGAACTCGCTCTAGTGGGATTGGGAGGGTGGCTCAATTTGCATAAGGTAAACAACAACACACTAGGCCCATGGGCACGAGCACATCCCCAGATGAGTTAGCTAAAAAGCCAGGCGAATGAACCGTGTGAAGGGCAGAAACAGAAAAAAAAGAATTTAAATTAAATGTAAATGCTTGAGTGCTTTTTTGAATAAGCAAATGAACTGAACTCAACTCCGGGCTAAGAATTGTGCGTAGAAAACGTAGATAAAATGGTTACTGCAGTCGGACAAAAATACTTTGACAAACACATTTATACACCCAGAGAAATCTATCTGAAATCGGCTTCAACAATTGTAACAATTGTTTTTCTTTCTTTTCCTTCTTTCCTTTAGAAGACGTTACAAACGTCGAAACGCGTAGGAGAAAATGGAAATAAAATAATGTTATTATTTTCATGAACCACAACGGCCAGAACAACCCATACAAGGTAACCTAACGGCTTAAATTTAGATTTTTTTGTTCTTGACTTTTTAAGATGAAAACTGCTTGAATACGAGAAGACAATTGATGTCTAATTCGAACTTGTGTGCGAGGGAAGTGCAGGGAGCCATAATCGGAGAGCGTGAGTAAAAAATCAGAACAACTTTCGCTCTTACTCTCCGCGTCGTCTACGCGTCGGCTTCTACAAAGCTGCAAGCTACGACAACAGCTTTGAAATTTGCAGCGTGGCTCCAATGAATCCAATGAACGATCAACAGAGCCTAATGCAAGGTATACTTAACAAGGTAACCGCACTCGCTCTCTTTTGTACTCATTTTGACACATCTATAAGAAGTTGTGAGAGAGCGAGTGAGGCTACCTTGTTAAGTATACCTTGGCCTAATGCAGCTTCTAAAAAGAGTTCGTTTTAGAAGAAGCATTGAAATATATAAATGGTGAGTAAAAGTGCTAAAATTTAAATATACATTCATACAAAATGCCTATAAAAGAAGCGACTACGGTGTATACAACCAATAAGATCTATTCTTGAAATCGAGACTTTCCAAGTTTACAATTAAGAAGTTATATGTTTGATGTAAGCTTAACTTAATTTAAAATCAACAATTTCAATCTTCAAAATTCGTGCTTAGTTTCAGTATTTTCGGATTGGATCCAAGAATATTCCATCTTATCGTACTTTTGACATCAAAACTGCTTGATAAATATCAAGAACGATCGGTTTGATTTTTACTCTGAGTGCAGTTCTATGTTAAATCAAAAGTCCGATACTTTCCTTGGGATAATAGAATTTTCCCACCTTAGCTCCCAGCTAAGTATACACCTCAAAGGAACTGCTAAAGCAAAATATTGCATATAAAAATAACTCACACAACAAAGCCTTTGGTGTTAAAAGTTTTGTAAGTTATTTTTATATGGAATTTATTGTTTTGGCAGTTCCTTTGTTGAGGTGTATAGTATACACTTTATACTAAGCATCACCAAACACAAATTAAGGGAAACAAAGGCCGTGTTCACCAGCACAAATCGATGACAAAAAATCGATGAATCTAGTTCGATTGTTGTGGTGAACGAACGTGATGTGTAATCATGATTGCTCATTTTTGTGATTGTGATGGACACAAAGTTTAAGCTATCATTTAAAACTACAGCGGTAACTTTGACGCATACTACTTAAATTCCATAAAGCGTTCACAAAACTTTTTTTTGGATAATGTTTGATGTATGATTTTTTATGTTGGATGTATGCTGGAACAGATTCATCAAATATGAGGTCTAAAGAGGATCTTTTGGAATGACAACAATTATAATCAATCTGCCAGTTTCACTTTTGGCGAATTCTGAATTGTAGTGAATTTTTCGAGAAAGACAAGGAAAGTCCATCAGGTGGGATCACTTTGGCTCTGTCCAATATGAGCTGTTCCCACCCAATTATTGCAGGGGAGCTCCACCACCACCAATTGCCTATCGAAAAACCGATTACAGTAAGAATGCAAAATTCTGAAATTCTACAGATAATTCCGTTCGTAAACTCTTAGATTCGCTTCGTTTCCTAAACTATTCGGTTTCGATTCGGGTCAAAAATTGGTTCATAGGTTCTTATTTAGTTAAAATTTTGTTACCTTTATTTTCTGTGAATATTGAAAATTTGGTTCTCTAATTGCAAAATTTGTACGAACCTAAAATGGTTAACAGGAGCCGCTGTGAATAATTTGTTCTTTTGACTTCCAAAAACCTTTTCATATTATAATTCATATGCTCCAACCTATTAAAATTATTTTACTCATTAAATTCCCGAATTGTACGTAAATGTAAACGATAATGTTTTTAAGCCGACAAAGTTAAAAAAAAGTAAAATTAGACCACGTTATAAAAAAAAACCAAACTAACAAGGCAACGTTTTGTTGTTTATATTAAGTTTTTGCTCTACTCTCCCTGCCCCCCTTCTCCACAAGTGGCAGGAAACCACAAGTAATAGGTGTCTACTAGACACTGTTGATAGTGTGATAGTTCAGGGGCGTGCCATTTGAAGGGGGATTTGTAAGAAGCAAAAATTGCAAACTATATAACTGTTCACACAGAAATAAAAATACATAATTTTCAATGTTAGAAATATGGGGAGAATGAAAATTCTTGATCCAAGATTGATTTTTCGTATTCAAGTTTGAATTTTTGTATCGCGGATATCTTCATTTCAAACCTAGCGTCTTTTGTCGCTATGTTACTTATTCTCTCTAATCTGTGCTTATAACACCAAGAATAAAAAACGAACTTACTATAGCTCGTTTTCACAAGAACATAATTCTTAACATCTCAAGAACAAATCAACTTTTTTCAAGAACTTTCAATATGCACTTTTTCTTTCGTTTAAATTATGACAAAATTGAGTGAATCCTGAACAGACATCACTGTAAGAACAAAATGCTTAAATCTTTTTCAAATTGCGAAAAACTTCAGTGGTGTTATATATCAAGCCGTCTATAGGTAAGTTGCTCACCGAATTGATTTATACAATAAGCCATGGTTTCGCAACCTATGGGTGCCGTAGCACCGTCTTGCTGAAACAAAAGTCGCCGACATCAGTTTCAGGGCACCATAACCATTGATGGTTATGTTCTGTCCGGTCTCATTTTTAACGAAAGCAGCCCATAAACCACACCAAACAGTGCATTTTTGTGGATGTAACGATAGTTCGAGAGTCTGTTCGGGTTGCTCATCAGCCCAAATGCAACAATTTTGTTTGTTGATGTATCCATTGAGGCAGAAACGTGCCTTGTCACAAAACAAAATTCTGCGCGAAAACAGCGGATCTTCATTGAAATGTTGCTTCTATTTATATTTAAATCATGGGAAAAGTCGAATCGCTCTTTGTCACTAGAGCTGGCGAAACAACAATGGCAACATCGGTAAATCGATGTTTTTATCTAAGCTGCAGACAACGATGATAATTTTGAATCAACGATGTTTTTATATGCTTTATTTCCTTCGCTAATACGCAACATATGTGGATATGACTTTTAAAATTGGTTTACCCGTTTTAATTTTGAGAAAGTAAAAAGTGATTATGTTGAATCGAAGCTCTTTTCCTATATAAAAGGTCCTATTTAGGCTCAGATTTGGCAAGTTACAAACTTATAAGGTTCTGTTCGTGTTCCGGTTCGAGGGACACAAAAAACCCGATTTCAGTTCAGTTTAGGACCAGTTTCAACATAGGATTGCAGCAACTATAGATCCCACATTCAAAAAACATGTTTCCATCTGTCAGAGGAAGATGGTTTGTAAATAGGAAATATATTACTTATAACACTAGTTTAAAAATGAAAGCGACAAAGAAGATAGCAAACTTTCTGTATGTCTTTTTGAGCTCTGAATTCCGTTTTCCCCCAACACGTCAGGTTCAAGAGATATTTGGGTAAATGTGTGTTGAGCGAGGTTTATTTACATTTGTTGGTCCTGAGGTCATATTAAGTAACCTTTTCAAACCAAATTCGTTTTAATATCGTGGGTGCCACAGAAACCTCTTTTCCAACCAAATTTTAACCGAATTACAATTATTAGGTGCCACAGAAATTTCTATTGGTTGGTTTCAAATCTCTAATGTTTTGTTAGGAGATTTTGCAAAACTCTTTTCTCACTAGCGCCTTTTGTCAAAGTGACAGCTAGCGGATTAAGGGATGGAAACTAATACCTCATGTTTGGCGCCAACAAATTATTAAATTTTTCATTATATTGGTGGAGAATGCGACTTAAAATTGAATTATTATTTAAAAATGCATCATAAAACATATAACACAATCAAAAAATTTCAGGTAATCATTAAATTAACCCACATATAACATAAGGGAAATTTTTTGGCGAGAGATTAAGCCCTGTTTTTAGAGATGGAACATCAATTGGAACATTTGGGGTTCCAACTAGATTTTCTAATTAGAAAATAAAATCTCTAGAAATTCTGTGGCACCAACGAATTTTTCGAATGATTTCAAACCAACCGTAGGCACAATCTCTAGAGATTTCTGTGGCACCCCCGTATATGCTACATTGAAATACGATACAGCAAAACCAAAACATTAAAACTTGTTTGGTTTTTCTGTAATATTATATCTTCTCTGTGTAATCCTTTTTAATGAACGCTGATGATGACAATCAAGTCTCAATCAGTTTAACGCCGAATCCGAACGGCTAAGTTTAACAAAATAACCTTAATAATCTTAAAAAGACTTCGTAAGTAGTTTCTGATGTAGAATCCGAAATGGAGAAGAGTTTTTGATGTGAAACATCTTTAATTTCGGTACGAAAAATTTTAGTGGGAGTAAAATTTGATTTCAGCATCACGTGACGCAGCGCGCGCTGACGTCATGTATATTTGGAGCAACAGTTTTAGTGGAGTGTCCCAGGAGGAGTGGGATGAAAGTGGGTGGAAAGAGGGGGAAAGTGATGGGAAGTGGGAGGGACGTGGAGAAAAGGGGGGGCGTCAACAGTGACTTGACAGTGATTTAACAGTGACTGAGCAATGATTTGACAATGACTAACCAGTGACTTGAAAGTGACTAAACAGTGATCAAACACTGACTTAATAGTGACTTGACAGTGACTTGAAAGTGACTCAAAAGTGATTAAACACTGACATAACAGTGACTTAAAAGTGACTTGACAGTGATTAAACACTGACTTAACAGTGACTTGACAGTGACTAAACAGTGATTAAACACTGTCTTGACAGTTACTTGACAGTGACTTGATATTGAATAAACAGTGACTTGACAGTGACTAAAAAGTGGCTTATCGGAATTAACGAAAAGAAGGAAGAACACAGAAGCCAGTGATCTTGTTCCTCTTCCTGTTTTGAAAAATTGTCATTGCTGATTTATAAGCATTGAGTGAGCTTGTGAATATGAAATTAAGCCCTTAAACTTAGCATCATGTTTCACATCAAAGCCTCGTGATTGTAAACGACACTCACATCTTTTTTTAATATGTTTGGTTTTTAGACACATTACATATTATTTTGATACGTAACAGTAAGAATTTCTAAACGTTTCATCAATGTTTTACTCTTCAACATCGATGTTTCTCCAGCTCTACTGGTCACTCTTAAAGTTGTATTCAATTCTCAAAATACAAACCCAAATGCAATAAAAATTCTTATTTTTTGACAACTCTTTAAAAAATTGACTTTCGAGATGTGTTAAAGCGATACCAAAAGAATCCATAAAATGTAGTCAAAATTGTGTAGATTCTGAACTTTCAGTTTATAGCGTCTACTGTTTCTGCTCAACTAAAATTTGTTTTATAAAAACTATTGGGAGCAATCAGGGCAACCATTTGGCACGTTTACCTTGTCATAAGTCTTAATATTAATTCAAAGATCATTTAATTTTGTTTACCCTTCCCATTGAAACTCTTTGCTACGCTCCTGTCTCATGTTTTTAGACGCCTAGACAGTGTGTGGGTTTTTTGTTTTTTTTTTGCGGTTTGGCCTCTAACGGCCCACTCTCTTTACTTAACGCCGCCCAGCTCAGCCCGCAGCAATGAACTTAAACTAAAAACAAAATCGCAGCAAATGTTGCAAAAAAGTTGTTGTTGTGTGGGCTGCGGCGTGCGGCCAAACAACAAACGGAAATTGCTCCTCCCTCCCCCCCGAAATTATGAAATGTGATTTCCAACTTTTCGACTCTTTCAGCCATACAGAGGGCAACAGAAAAATAGTAAACTTGATAGGGCTTAGGGTTGTGCCCTCGTCAAAGTTACGCATCGCCAGCCACCAGTTTGGCATTGGAATTTTCAATTTCATTTTTGGAAGAGATCGGCGAACTAGAAAAATGACGGAAGTGAAGAAATGCATTTGCAATGCTAAAGGCGCGGGACTGTACCTTTTTTTTTTTGTTTGGGCTTGGCATACATTAAATTTTTTATTCGCAAGAGTTAAATTGAAATTGCAGACGGCAAATAATTTCCGGCCCTGAAATTTGAGTGCACCCTTTTTTTTTTAGGCGTTCCCCCATAGGGAGAAGCTCTTTAATCTAATTAAGTGAATGAGATGATGTTGATTGGATTGGCTGGGAGAAACCATGGGTGGGTGCAGTTGGCAATGCAAGTTGGTGATTCTTATCCGGTATTAATTGCAAATTTATGGAGCAAATCAAAATGTTAATGGGAGAAAATACTGTCACGATTTACTAGATTTCTAGACCAAAACCAGAGGATTCCGAAAAAATTTTAAAAATGTTTTCGCTTCGATTTTTTTGTGGAAAAATTATGGAAATTAAGTTTTCACAAATTCCACCAATTTGGCAAAAAATTTCCCAAAATGTTTTTATAAACAAAAAAATTTGTACAAAAACAAACCAAAGAGGCAAAAAGCGGATAAATAAAAGCAAATGATGACAGGCAACAAAACAATTTAGGCGCAACCTTGCCAAAGCGAGGAGTGGACAATAGCATAGAAATTATGAAAATGTCCAGAGATGAAAACGTATCTATATATAAATACAAAAGATGCCGCTTGCTCAATTGAGAACTCACACACACAACACAGGCACATGGCATGGCATGGCATGGCATGAGAGGTGAACTGTGCGCCCACCCACATGCGGCGCTTATCGGTTGTTTGTTTGGAACATCGTTGACTGTTAATTACCCATAAAAAAAAAAAAAACAGAAAATCGAACAGGGGCTTCAGTACAAAAAATACTTCCTCTGCCCTTTGCTGTAGTTGTCGTTGTTATTGTGACTCACTTGGGGTATTACGTTTGTACAATGATTACAATTACTTACTTAAATCGGTTCAACTTCATGTCACGTTCGAGTTTCCTCCCAACCCCCTTGACTAATTACCGAGCTAAACAAATTAACTGAAATTATGCGCCAATTAGGTTTACAAGTGTATACTATAGGTTTATATATTTATTTAAGCACATCCAAACAAAGTTTCGTGCTGAATTTGCTACCTTTTGTCTCGAATGTTTTTCAACTATTTTCCCACACCGGTTTGGAGGTTATTTCCATTTTTTTTTCTCATTCAGTGAATTTTTTATGGAGCATTGGACCCTGATTTAGATACTTTTATCTATCTTTATCTAATTAGACTACACAAAAATGCTGGTATATAATCTTCTATACTTATAAATCTAGACCCGACTGACTGACAACCCACAGCCAAAACTGCTTATCTTACAGATCTAAAATTTGGCATATACCTTCGTTTAGTTGTGCAGGCGCGCACTAAGAAAGAAAATTTGGGAACTTTGTCTGCGAAGTGGGTGAAAACGCCAAAGAAAAGTTTATATGGGCCAAATCAAATGAATTGGGGGCGCTCAGGCAATATGATGGAGAATGATTACACTGTTCTACAGCGAAAAGTATCCTGAGCATTTTTAACTAATTCCTGTGAGCCTACTCATGCTGATTACGAGTTGGTATTTCAAAGCCATATCTTAGTTTCCGTTTCCAAGATATTCGCGAAAAACTAAATTTCCAACTTCTTGTCGTTCTAGAAATTTTGTAGGCCACACTAAGTAATAACTGCTGTTTTATGAAGCTTAATAATTGCAACTGATTTTATGAAGCTTGCAAGCAAATCAAAAAATATTTTTGTTTTATGTTTATTATTTCATTTATAACAATTTAGAATAAAGAAACAAAGTAAATTAGATAAAAACAAAGAGTATGAAAAAAAAAACGAAAATAATCCACATAAATTCATTTTTGCACGTTTGGTACATTTCACCTATTTTCGATTTTCTACTTTGCTTATCAGCAAAAACCATGCAGATTCACCGTTATATTTTGTCTTATCTATGTTCTGTTGTTCGTAGACTAAATTTTAACGTCTGTCGTGCAAATCGAACCAAATTTTTCAATTGCTAGCAAATTTTGAAAAAAATTATTGAAAAAAAACCGCATAAACTGAAAAATATCGGTAGATATTGAAAATAGTGTTGTGTGTCTGAACAGAAAGGCTGTTTCGCTTCACGTTCAAATAGCAACTAAACTTGAATTAGCCAATCGGCTGTGCTTGCAGCTCAAAAAAGGCGAAATGTGATCCCCAAACCGCAGATGAAAGGTCGCAAAAATTGTTAACTGACTCCGATGCTCGACAGATGATAGCAGAAATGAGAAAAAACAAGCTGCTAACACCAAAGGGTGCTTCCTTAGCGGTTAACAAAAAATGTTAGCGAATGGACTGCTAGACGAGCGCTTCACGACATAGGATTCACCTCATCAGTGAAAGTGGTCAAACCTGCATTGTCCGATAAGAACGTAAAAGCGCGTTTGAAATTTGCAAGGGAACACAAAAATTGAACCGTTGATGATTGGAAACGCGTTATATGGTCGGATGAGTCCAAATTCAACCGCTTCCAGTCGGATGGAAAGCAATACTGCTGGCGTAGACCCGGTGAACGTCTTCAAAACACCATGGCAAGCAAACCGTCAAACACGGCGGTGGAAATATAATGGTTTGGGGGTTGCTTTTACATGGTGGAAAATTGGTCCTACCACTTAGTAGAAGGCATTATGCGAAAAGAGGACTATTTAGAAATTTTGCAAAACCCATCTTCCCAATTTTGTAGACGACTGTGCTTATCCCGAAGAGGAAATTGTTTTTCAACAAGACGGGGATCCCAAGCACACAGCGAAAATTGTTAAGGAATGGATTGGGAAACAACATTTTCAGTTGATGGAGTGGCCAGCACAAAGTCCCGACCTCAATCAATTGAGAATCTCTGGTCAATTGTGAAGAGACGGCTCGGGCAGTACCACGCCGCCCCAACAAACATGGGTGACCTATGGGAGCGGGTTAAAACGGAATGGTATAAAATTCCGAAAGAAATTATAAATAACTTGGTGAGAGCATGCCAAACCGCATTAATCAAGTTATTTCGAGTAAAGGTTTATGGACAAAATATTAAAATTTCTTTGAATTTATTATTTTTTCGAAACGTGCAAAATGAATTTATGTGGATTATTTTCGTTTTTTTTTCATACTCTTTGTTTTTATCTAATTAACTTTGTTTCTTTATTCTAAATTGTTATAAATGAAATAATAAACATAAAAAAAAAACATTTTTTGATTAGTTTGCTGGACGGCCAAAGTCAAAGTTGTAAACATTCACTCACTTTTGCTCGCCACTGTAAGTATTGCCAATGGTGTCGAAATTGGGCTTCAAAGTTAAATTTTACTTGATTTATAGTAGGGTTGTCGAAATATCGATATCGAATAACTTTTGACGATATTTTTATGAATACTTTTTTTTTGTTTTTGGACAAAATGAAGTTTTCTAGGTTATTTAATAAAATGTCAGTAATACTAGTAATAACCAAGAGATTGACTTCAGAAAATCTCCCTTTATGTGTTGTGCGAATTATTGCTGGAATGTTTTGTCGAGAAGGTACGGAGGCAGAATACAAAAGGAAGGCGAAAAAACGCGACGAACTCACTAGTAGTAACAGAAGCTATAGTAAATATATATCAATATGAAAACATATTTTAGCGGGAATTTTATTTTATAGAATTTCCCTTTGCTTTTTTTTAACTTGTTAATTCGATTGGAAAGCGAAAGCGAAGGCGGCTGACTATGGAGGCGGCAAGAGGGGGAGACCACCACTAGGATGGGAAGACCAGGTGCGGGAAGACGTTGCCAAGCTTGGTGTGACCAATTGGTGCCAGCTCGACTGGAGACAATTAATTGCAAAGGTTGTGACGGCCAATAAAGAAGAAGAAGAAGAAGAATTGGATTGGTGCTGCGGGCTTAGTACCCACCACCGTCAAAAGAACTTCACGGCCGCAAACGATTAAGGGACAACGATTTGAGGATATGGACCTAGAACGTTGACACCATCAACAGGGAAGCTTCTGATATCCGGTTAGTGAATGTCCCCAAGAGATATTCTTACGTTACTATCAGAAGAATTACTCTTGCAAACTGATGTTTCTACGAAATCAAAAATTGCTTTATAAATGTCGCTTATCATCCCAGACCTACAATATAGCTCAGAAGTATGGACATTAACAGCAGCGAATGAGGCAGCTATAAAACATACATTGGCGCAGCGAATGCGCTGGATAGGACATGCTACCAGTATGGATGAACAAGCTCTAGTAAAACATGTGTTCAGACGGAAGGCGAAAGACTTTGGGAAACCAAAACTGAGATGGGAAGACCAGGTGCGGAAAGACATAGCCAATCCTGCTTTGGTGCCAGCTAGCACAAAACAGAAACGACGAAACAGCGCCAAAGAGAAAGAAGAAGAAGACTATCGAGGAGTACAGTTATTCTTTCAAAAAAATAAATCGCAAATTTTAACGTAGCATTCCATGAATGTTGTGTAAGTTTACATTTCAATAAATATTTTGTTGCGCCCTTGCTATATCAAGTTGCCTTTTTAAAACTCCTATAAACATTTGGGATGGGAATCTAGTTCTCCTCCCATAAATTTAAATATCGATTTTCGCATAAAACAGGCGGTAACTTGCCCCTTCCCCCGGTCCTGACAAAATTGCCAAAAAATTACCATAATTGGTGCAAATGTTGAACTATATGATGATATGGCGCCATTTAATGTCCGACAAATAGAATGGCTTGTAGCAAATGGTTAAGGTTGATAAAATTGCTATAAATCAAGTAAAATTCGACTTTGAAGGCCAATTTCGACACCATTGGCAATACTTATATGGTGTGTTTGATTTTTCTCAGTTGCATTGATAAGTGTACTATCCCATAAGCTTCATAAAATTAGCAATTAATGCTTAGGGTGGCCTACAAAATTTCTAAAACGGGAAGAAGTCGGAAATTTAGATTTTCGCGAATATCTTGGAAACGGAAACTAAGATATGGCTTTGACATACCAACTCGTAATCAGCATGAGTACCGCGCGGAATTAGTTAAAGATTCTCTGGATACTCACAAAGGGTCTCAATTTGTAGAACTGTGTTATTAAAAGAAAATTCGCTTAGTCGAAAGAGTGGAGAGCGCAGGAAGGTTGACGAGGGGAAAGGTTCAATTGCTGCGAAGGAAGGGGTGGGGAAAAAGTGGAAAAGACAATTTGAATTGAATTATAATTGAAGAGTGGCTGCTATGAGGTCAATTTGTTTTGATATTTAGTTCCAGTTTTGTCCAAAAATATTGTCTCTTTAATTTTTGGAAAAGACTTAGGAATCTTTACCTTACCAATTATGGGCAAGCAGTGCTGATGCTGCTGTGAAATCCACAATCTTTATATATTTACTAGGAAGAATTGGAAAAAATTCCAAATCTCAACTTGTACGAACTCTCTCATCCCACATTCCGCAAAAGTCAAATATTTAATAAACTATCTGTGTAAATTCCTGTATTATGACGAACATGTAAACCTTCAAATAAAGAAGACGACTAACGCTTACAATGCCTACAAAAAAATGTTCGGAAGTAAACTTATAGATAGCAGAATCAAGACAATAATGTACCAATCTCTTTTAAGACCTATTCTAACGTACGGATGTTCGATATGGTAAAATATTTTTCCATTCTACATGGAAAGTCTGAGAATATTCGAAAGGAACATTTTAAGAGCGTGTACGTACAATGTACAAAGACCCCAGATCCGATTTTAAAAAATATATTTCGAACAAAAAGTTATATAATGCCACAGAAATTGTCAGAATTGACAACCACATCATTAATTTAACCAGAAGTCACATAATGAAATGTATGGACGATGAAGTAAATATTTTAATAAGAGCGCAGTACTATGAGAGCGATGCTTATTTCGTACGATGCCTCAAAAATGGCTTCATGGGGCACATAACTGCTGTAGCGCTTCGAAAATATTTTGGAATAAACTGTTTTGCTAAGAGCGCGAGAAGAGAGAGAGTGAGCATGATAGGCATCACACTCACACAAATTAGATATGTGTGTATTACAAATATGCCATGGCTTTCTGAGATAGATGACAGCTGCTACATGTGTTAGAGTGTGTGTGTAGAGCGGTGGAAGATGGAAAGGAGAGTGGAGAAACAGTAGTGAGCGGGTGGGGAAAAAACGGACAAGACAATTTGAATTGAATTATAATTGAAGAGAGCTAATGCTGCTCTGAATTGCACAGACTTCATATAATATGGCTAGACCCAAAATTCATGGGAGAGGTATGTATTCAGCATCCACTCGACTGGCAGGAACTAACATATATTTCCGGATCCTTATGTAAAATCACGCACTGAATCCGAAAATGGAGCTGAAAAATTTCTCAGTCCAACAGATTTCGAGATAATACCAAATAACAGTTTTTTGCATTTTTGAAAAAAAAAAATCCCTCACTTAATTTCAAATATCTCACTTATGAAATAACTTATGAATGAGTTTGGTCAACCAAAATAAAGCTAAATAAATTAACTTTCCAACGTATATACATCATTTTATTGTCAAATTTGTAGTGTAGCAGCTAATTACAAAGATATTGATAGTTTTGTTTCATTTTTTTATCGAAAATTATTTTCACTTAGAAAAATTTGTTTTTAAATTTCTTTCTCTTTTGCATGATGTAACCTAACATATAACAAATTCAAAAAGGGTTTATTTATTGAAATCTTTTAAAGGTGGGCTGTCGCAGGAGCCACTAGAACGAACTGCTAATTATTCGACAAAGTAAATAGAAAGATAGAAAAAAAGAAAGAAATAAAGGCAAGGCCATCACCAATCGCAAAATAAGTGCACCGGGAAACCCAGTGAATCCTATCAGTTGGCTTGATTTAACTTCTCCAGTCTAAACCGGGTGGTAGACGTTTGAACCCCTTAAAGAAAGCAAGAAGTCTCGTCACCATAGACTCAGTATCCGAAAGCGAGATTACCAAGACAAAAACATTGCCAAAAAGAAGTAGAAAAAGAAAAAAACGCCCAAAAATAGAGAATACTTACACTGTTCCAATATAAAGAAGCCAAAGAAGGCTAAATACTTAAATAACAAAAATAAAATATAGAAGATATTGTGGGCTCTCAAGGACCACCGTGAGCATCACAGAACGCTGCCTGAACGCATTCTATTTTTCCGGAAAGATATTGGTGATAAACAGCTCCACTAGGTGGTTAATACTGAGGTGAAGTTTTTAAAAGAGAAGCTTCGCCAAAAAGAAGAAGAAAAAGAAGAAATAACCAAAAATCGCGAGTATTTACACTGCTCGAAATTAAATCAGTTGCCAAAAACCAAAAAAGAAGCCAAAGAAGGCTAAATACTTAAATAACAAAAATAAAATATAGAAAATATTGTGGGCTCTCAAGGACCACCGTGAGCATCACAGAACTCTGCCTGATCGCATTCTATTTTTCCGGAAAGATATTGGTTATAAACAGCTCCACCAGGTGGTTAATACTGAGGTGAAGTTTTTAAAAGAGAAGCTTCGCCAAAAAGAAGAAGAAAAAGAAGAAATAACCAAAAATCGCGAGTATTTACACTGCTCAAAATTAAATCAGTTGCCAAAAACCAAAAAAGAAGCCAAAAAAGGCTAAATACTTAAATAACAAAAATAAAATATAGAAGATATTGTGGGCTCTCAAGGACCACCGTGAGCATCACAGAACTCTGCCTGATCGCATTCTATTTTTCCGGAAAGATATTGGTGATAAACAGCTCCACTAGGTGGTTAATACTGAGGTGAAGTTTTTAAAAGAGAAGCTTCGCCAAAAAGAAGAAGAAAAAGAAGAAATAACCAAAAATCGCGAGTATTTACACTGCTCAAAATTAAATCAGTTGCCAAAAACCAAGAAAGAAGCCAAAGAAGGCGAAATACTTAAATAACAAAAATAAAATATAGAAAATATTGTGGGCTCTCAAGGACCACCGTGAGCATCACAGAACTCTGCCTGATCGCATTCTATTTTTCCGGAAAGATATTGGTTATAAACAGCTCCACCAGGTGGTTAATACTGAGGTGAAGTTTTTAAAAGAGAAGCTTCGCCAAAAAGAAGAAGAAAAAGAAGAAATAACCAAAAATCGCGAGTATTTACACTGCTCAAAATTAAATCAGTTGCCAAAAACCAAAAAAGAAGCCAAAAAAGGCTAAATACTTAAATAACAAAAATAAAATATAGAAGATATTGTGGGCTCTCAAGGACCACCGTGAGCATCACAGAACTCTGCCTGATCGCATTCTATTTTTCCGGAAAGATATTGGTGATAAACAGCTCCACCAGGTGGTTAATACTGAGGTGAAGTTTTTAAAAGAGAAGCTTCGCCAAAAAGAAGAAGAAAAAGAAGAAATAACCAAAAATCGCGAGTATTTACACTGCTCAAAATTAAATCAGTTGCCAAAAACCAAAAAAGAAGCCAAAAAAGAAGCCAAAAAAGGCTAAATACTTAAATAACAAAAATAAAATATAGAAGATATTGTGGGCTCTCAAAGACCACCGTGAGCATCACAGAACTCTGCCTGATCGCATTCTATTTTTCCGGAAAGATATTGGTTATAAACAGCTCCACCAGGTGGTTAATACTGAGGTAAAGTTTCTAAAAGCAAAACTCGACGAAATATAAATAAATAATAAAATAACAAAAATAATAACACCATAAAATAAAAATAAAAAGAAATCAAGAAAAAATAACCAGAGATGTTGTCGCTCTGGGCGACAGAAACAAACTGAGCTAAAGCTATGAAGCAATGTGAGATATTCAAAAATATTTGTGACACTTAAAGTCAAGGCCTACTTAGATTTGACTAAAATATTTTGTTCCAGCTGCTGGAGCACATATATTGGATCGATGGCAATTGAAGGCGCGTATTTAAGAGAACCGCGAAAATTGAGAAATTGTTCTTGGAGGATTTACGAAATCGCAGGCAGAAAATAAATATTCAACATTATACTATATTATACTCAGTAGCGCATCCAGGGGGGGAAGGGGGCTAAAGGGGCTGAAGCCCTTCCTTCAGAGCCCAAATATATAAATCCACCAAATGTGTGTTGCAATATTTGAATTTCTAGTAATCAATGATTTCAGAAAAAGCTGCAAAATTTTAGATTGTTCCATCAACAAAAGAAAAGTATTTACAAACGAAGAACTTTGGAATATGAGTTAAAATCGATCGTTGAAAGTCGGGTTGGATATTGGAATTCATTTTGATTAACCGCCATTTTAGACGTGGCAACAGTTTACTCAAAGATTGATTCTAATCGATTCCTATCGAAATCTCTCTTTATATCGACATCTATAGGAGCAGATAAAAATTAAATATCTACACAGAATACGGGCAGAGAAAAATATACTCTTCTCCTGCTCAGTTGTTAAAAAAAATTGTTGATGTAATTTTTGAAAATACCGAAAAACCTGTTGACGAAATGGGATTTGAGTTGAAAATAATTCGTTTATATGACGCTTTTGGTAATATTTTTCACATTGTACACTTCCGTTGTACGATGGTTCAGGCACTTACAGTCCTATTCCGGTTTTCACTTAATTTAATTTGCTCAAATTCGATTTGGTCACCTGTTCCGATCTTCACAATTCAAAAGATTAACTCCATTTGAATTCTCGAAACCGATGAATTAAAAGTTAGCAGCATATTAAGGTGAAAAAGTAGTCAAAGGATACCTTTTGGAAACAAAACATTCGAATTGCAAATCTAATACAAATCGTTCGAATACCAGAAAAACTTAAATAAAATCACATACTTGTAGAATCTGCAAAAATGTATGAGGAGGACTTGAATAATTGCACCGAGTCCAAGCTGACACAAGAACTTATTTTGTGGCATAAGAGCTATTAGAACAGAGTTGAAAAAAACACGGACTACACTCGAGGCACACATAAAATCGAAGAAATTCAATCATTTTTCCCGAATGACGATCCTTGTCACCTCGTCAACAGCTTAACGGACTTTTTCTCTGTTGAAAAGATTAAACACCTACCGTCGTGTCTATATGTCTAAGGACAGACTCAACGGCACGCCTATTGATGTCAAAAATCGGAAATACAGGGAACGAAAAATATTTAAAAAAAAACTTGACTGGTTGTGTTAAAGAAATAATAAAGTAAATAACATAACAAGGTAATAGTAAGGAATACCAATTTCTGCTGTCACTGGCAAATATTAAAATACAATACAATTTTTTTAAGTCTTAGGTCTCACATGCAAATAATTGCCGAAAATTTGATGAAAACTTGTATGCAGATTTTGCATAACCTAAAAGTTCCCAAATTAGTCCTATTTTTGCCAAACTTTCATCAAATTATGTGCCTGTGTGACCTTAGCTCTAGCCCAATGTTTATTATTTGAACAGATTGTGGATTGATAATTTTAAAATATTTCGCGCGATTAAAAAAATTTTGCCTGCGGCGCTATTTCTTACATTTGTTTGACAAGATTCGTTTTATGTTTGCGGTCTGTGTTATTAAAATTGCTGGTGTAGAAAGAATTTGTTTAAAAATTTTCAAATATTGCTTTTTTTCTGCGGCCAAAAGCCATCTGGCTTCTACTATCTACATTCTATGTTTTGAGTGGGTTTTTTGAGAAACCCTTTGTCACTGAAAATTATTTGATGAATCAAAAAATATGCTTTTTAAACATATTTTTTTGTAATTTGTAAAACCTGCATATTGCCAAATTCGTTTTAAAAGAGTCCATGGATCGACCCCCAAAAAACTAAAAAACGAGAAACCCGAATTTGATACACTTGAAATAGCTTGTCTCAACGGTTAGCGACTTCGACCAAACTTTCGCAGATCAGCTTAAAAACATTACATATTACCCATGACCGTGTTTGAGAGCAGTTATATTGAGAACAAAACAGTTTTTTCTCACTAAAACCCATTTTCCGAACGAACATTTGTATGGCAGCTACAAGAAGTAGTCATCCGATCCGGTCGGTTCCGACATATTAGCAGCGTGCAGTAAAAAGAAGACTCTGTGCAAAGTTTCAGCTCGATAGCTCCAAAACTGAGGGACTAGTTCGCGTAGAAACAGACAGACGGACAGACGGACGGACAAAGCTTAATCGACTCAGCTCGTTATGCTGATCAAGAATATATATACTTTATGTGGTCGGAGATGATTCCTTCTATGCGTTGCAAACTTCTGGGCAAAATTATAATACACTTTTCAAGTGTATAATAACAATAAAAATGTCTGCCCTAATTCTTCTCACTAAAACGCATTTTCCGAACAAACATTTCTATGGCAGCTACAAAAAGTAGTCATCCGAGCCGGTCGGTTCTGACATATTAGCAGCGAGCAGCCAAAAGAAGACTCTGTGTTAAGTTTCAACTCGATAGCTCCAAACGGATAGACAGACGGACAAAAGCTAAAAAAACCAACCCCGGGGCGGAAAAAAACAACCTCAGTGCAATAAGTATATGTGCAAATATGTTTTCGTTTCTCTCTTCCTCAATAGTAACAGAACATATGTTCTAGGTATGCAAAAGTCTTTTGTTGTTATCTATTTTTAGAATGCTTTTGCATAATTCTTCTTTGGTCATCATTCTTAGTACCGTTATCACACATTTGAGTGGCGAGATTTGATTTTCTTAGGAAATAAGTTTATGTGCAAAAACCAATTAGTGTGCATTTAATGGTCGGCGTGCAACAAATTGGATGTGTTTTGATAAAAATGAAAAGTTGAGAGTAAATTAAGTAGTTGTTGCAGAAACACAAAAAAATTTTTTAATTTTCCTAAGAATGCCGCGTGGAACACATTTATCAGCTGAGGAACGCGGACGAATCCAAGGATTGAACGAAGGTGGGGCTACCATCACTGAAATAGCTTCCAGAGTGTCTCGACACAGAAATACGATAGCTAATTTCTTAAAAAATCCAAGCTCCTATGGTCAGATTAAACGCAGTGGCAGACCGAGCCACATCGACGATAGGTGCAAGCGTGAGATTAAGCGCCTGGCTGTAAACAATCAAATGTCTTGTACAGGCATTAAACGTCATTTAGAGCTCAATGTCGGTAGAAGACGGATCCATCAAATTTTAACTGAAAATTGTAACCTTAAACATAGTTCCCGGGTGGCTGTACCGATGCTATTGCCACGCCATCTTAAGGCTCGTTTGGCGTTTGCTGACAGGTACAAATTTTGGACCGAAGAATTCCGAAACGTTATTTTTTCGGATGAAAAGTAGAAGTATTGGCGTGACTTAAGAAAACCAAGAGAAACTCGCCATAAGAGGAATCACGGCGGTGGATCAATGATGATTTGGGCCTGTTTCGGATATGCAGGAAAGTCTCGGCTATGTTTTATTCCAATAAGAACAAACTCAGAAATCTATATTCAATTGCTGGAGAGTGAATTAATAGATTTTGCAGACGATCTTTACGAAGATAGATGGATTTTTCAACAGGACAACGCTCCAATCCACACATCAAAAGCCACAAAGGCTTATTTTTCTTCAAGAAAATACCTGTACTGGAGTGGCCGGCTATCAGTCCTGACTTGAACCCAATTGAGGACCTCTGGGGTATCCTCTCAGCCAGGATTTATAAAGGTGGGAGGCAGTTCGACTCAATTAAGCATTTAAAGTACGCTTTGCTTGCAGAATGGGAGTTAATAAGCAATGAAACTCTCCAAAATCTGGCAGATTCCATGCCAAACCGCCTTGCAAAAGTCTTAGAGGCAAAAGGAAAGCACATTAACTATTAAAGTTGATCAAAAGTTTGAACTTAATACAAAATTTTAAGAACTATATAAAATGCACATATACTTATTTCCTAAGAATGAAATACATTTGTTAAATAATAATTTTTTGTTAATAAATATTGAAGTACTGTAAGGCAGTTCTTAGTTACTGGCTCTAGAGCTATAAGTAAAAAATATACTTGGCTTGAATCGTTTGGTTTAAAACAAGGTTTTTCCAAAAATGTTAATGCACATATACTTATTGCACTGAGGTAGATAAAATTGTTTTTGCTGTGTCTCCATAACCGTAGCTTTATACATCATTGTACATTATGCATCAAAATGTAAATTTCGTAAAAAAAAAATGTCACCTACGATGTTTCCTTGTTGTTCCTTTAGGATGTAAAAAATCTTCTTTTTTAAAATCTTGAAATCAGCTGAATCCTTTAGACTTTTTGAAATTCTAATTGCAAGCTCTATTAAAGTGTCACGGAGTGTACTGATTTTGATATGTAACATGTATATTACCTTTCTCAAGCTACAATTGTTCAATCTAAATTGCAAAAACAGCAATTGTTAACCCTGAACTTTGAATTGTAGAAAATCAAACTGAATAAAACTAATTTACATATAAAATGTACATAACAAATGTTGTTCAGTTCAAGTTAATTGAATCAACATATAAAAATTCGAAGTTTTTTAAAATTTATTTGTATATCATTTTGTGTTTGACCTTCAAATTTTGAAATAAAGTTTTTCTTCTTGAAATCACACAAAAAAGCAGCGTCGCGACGCGTCGACAGACTGTCTAGAGATTCTTGCGCAAATATTTCTTGTATGAATCTGTATATATATTTCGTCAGATATGCTTTTATTATTGTTTTTCATGGCAAATTGAGTCGATTCTTGACTCTTGACAGGGATTTTTATTAATAAATTTGAGGCGAGTGGGTGCAGATTTGTTTCTGTCTCTGTTGAGTTTAGAGCGTAGGATGATGATGCCATCGGTTTCGTCACGAATTGGTATGCGTCATGGATCTAGGGGCATAGTTGGATCGCTTTGCTAGTGGATGGATCAATATCAACAATAAATGTGACATACTTTAATAGCCAATTGCATTGCACACTGCTCATTCACACTCCCCCTTCACCCCCTTCTGTCCACCCCGATTTGCTTTTTTTATGTTTGCACACGCAAGGCAAAACCATATGGGAAAAGGGAGACTACTTGAAGGCTTGCCTGTAGCCGACTGACTGATACCTTAGCTACTTGAAGACCTTGAAAGAACTTGAAAGAACAACAGAAAGAACAAATTAGTATACAAAATAAATAACGAATCGCAGCTCTGGTTCCACTGTATCGTATTTTGCTAGAAAGGCAAATTGATCCAATGGTAGTAGGTTGAGAAATTAAATTTTTGGAAGAGATCTCAGTTTCTCAAACAGTTTTAGTAAGCAAGGCAGGAAATTTTGGTATCATGGCCCAGACTGACTTCATTCAGACAAAATGCAAAAGCTACCCAAAAATATAGGATTTCTACACGTTTTGATCGGAAACCCACTACATTTGTGTAGACTTTTCTGCACGCCACGTTTAGTTTTATCATTTCTACAATTAAAGAAAATTTCTAAATCCCAGACTTTAGGCTGCACCCTTATCGGTCTAGACCTATTTGAGTCTAAATTGCAAAATTTTTACGAAATCGAATATACCAACAAATACCAAACAAATTCAATCAAAGACAAAAATATGAACTGCCCACAAATATATTAAATAATCTTCATAAACCCAAATACAAAAAAACAACAAAAAATTATAAAAATTGGCTGTTTTGATATGATTTTTGACCAAATTTACGCTCAAAATAGCCAACACTAATATTCAAAATGTTGCTATGATGTTTCTCTAAAAGGATATAAAAACAATTAAAACTTAAAAAAAAATTGAGAAATTTTAGAGATTAAATCCGAAACACATCCCCTTTATCTATATATATAAATCTGTACGCCCGACTGACATATTATCAACCCACAGCCTAAACGGCTTATCCTACAGTTCTGATATTTGGCATAGACCTTCGTTTTGTTATGCAGGCGCGCACTAAGAAAGAAAATTTGGAAAATTTGTCCGCGAAATGGGTCAAACAGCTAAAGAAAAGTATGTATGGAACACATAACAGGATAAGCTGTTTTGCTGAGAGCGCGAGAGCGAGTGAGCATGTGAGGAATCGTCCCACACTCACACAAATATGCCATGCATCTTTTGGCTCTCTGAGACAGATGACAGCGTCTACCTGTGTTATAATGATGTGGGGAGGAGAAAGAGTGGAGAGCGGTGTAAGGTGGAAAATCGTGGGGGAAAGAATGGTGATCGGGTGAAGAGGGAAAACCAATTTGAATTGAATTATAATTGAAGAGTGCTGATGCTGCTCTGAAATGCACATTCTTCATATCGCTAGACCCGAAATTCAGGAAGGTAGGAAGAACATATAATTCCCCTGGTCCGTCAGGACTGAATGACGGGGATCTCGAAACTATCTACAAAATAAAAACAACGCAATTTCCCAAAATCTTGGATGTGGACAAATTCGCAGCGGGTTCAGCGAGAATACTTATAAATCTGTACGCCCGACTAACTGACTGACTGACAGAAATCTACTGATCCTAGAAATCTAAAATTTGGCATAGACCTTCGTTTAGTTATGCAGGCGCGTACTAAAAAAGAAATTTTGAGTTCTCTGTCCGCGAAGTGGATGAAAACGCCAAAGAAAAGTTTATATGGGCCACATCAAATGAATTGAGGCGCTCAGGCAATATCATGGAGAATGAGTAGTAGAGAGAAAATTTGTTCAGTCGACAAGGTCTCTTTTTTTAATTTTCAGGCAGGGGAATCAAACCGAAACGAATTTCGGTTCCGGTTCCGTACTTACCGAAACTAACGGTAAAAGATTCTGTTTTGATTCTGATACTGTTTCGGTATTCGGTTTCGGTACCTGGATTTTTATTTTGGTATACCGGTACGTACCGGTATGGACCGGTAGAACTAACAGATATTTTAAAACTTAAGTCACATGTTTGTATTCATAAGATGATTAAAATTATATTTAACTAACAATGTCTTCACCAAACTTAACGTTATTTAATAAAAAAAATCAGTTACAAAGAAGGTAAATTAATGATTATTTCTAAGAAGCATGATAGCGGTCAATGTATTTCTGTCCATCTGATTTCTTAGCGAAGTCATAATAATCTTCACACCGGAAAATAAACGTTCTACGCCTATTTGTCGAATTTTCTGACCACCATTTAAGTACATTATCTATATTTTGTAAACGTTTTAAGCTCAGGAAAACCTTGATTGATGCCATTAAACTGCAATTGAACAGAAGTGGATAAAATTCTTGATCATATTTCTGTCAAAGGTTCACATGTACTTTTCTGTACAGAAGGTCTAAGAAAATGCCACTTAGGAATGCACTATTGGTCTAGCGATTTTCTATTTCACTGAACAAAAGACTTGCTAAGCCAGAATCTTTTTAGAATCTTTTTTATATGAAGCTAACAATTGATCCAAATTGCGTAAAAGTCCGCCAAATCTAACTGCTCGTTTCGCAGTAAGCTTCGAGAAACATCGATGTTAACATCGATGCATCGATAAAGCTTCCGGAGCTGCAAACATCGATGAATTTTTTACAATCGATGTTTTTGCAGCCCCTACATATTATAAATAAAACAAGGCCACGCTATTTTCTTATAAAAATTAGCTTGGCGTCCATAAGAAAGGTAAGGTGACAAATTTGGGTTCTGTCAATATGTAATTTCAAAAAATGTGATTTGACAAAGTATAGAGAAGTCGCCTCGATGGAATAGTTTATGTTTAATAATAAAGCGTATTTTCTCATTTGACCATTTATACACAATTTTCTCTAAACTCTAATCAGCTCCAAAAGCCCCCATATAGAAACTTAATCCGCCTTCTGAAATGATATTCAGTACAGCTGGACAGACCCTGTCGGACCTTAACTCCAAAGAATCGAGTGCGTTTAATGTTCCTTTGCAAAAATTTAAATAATTTTAAAAAATACTTCAAAAGAAATATTTGATTTAGAACCCTAGAAGGTACATTGGTCTTATAATTTATCAAATCTATAGATATTATATATATTCTAGAGACCTGCACGATTGATTCCGGAATCGTATGATTACGAGTAAAAAATAATCGTTGTGTAAGTAAAATGATTATTTTTTATTTGTGTTATTTTTGACACTATGCCGAATAATAATCATGGCATCGTACGAGTATAATCACTCAGGTTACTACATTTGGTTGGAATAAAAAAATTTAGGGATTAATGATTATTTTCACTATAGCGAAGAAGCTGCAATCGTTGTTGATTTTCGCATAGCGATAGCCGCGCATGT
>JAEIFU010002339.1:0-45716 GCA_018904235.1 Lordiphosa stackelbergi
TCTTCCCAGACGATCTAGAGGCATAAGGTGTAACATTGTGCATCAGTTGGGGTTGTATGCAATGCACCAGTCGTACATAGTGCAGCACTACGTTGAACTTTAGTTATGGTTTTGTGGAAAGAAGGTTTTGGACGTACAACGGCAGTGTTCAGCCAGTGTACAATTTCAGAGGAAAATCCCCATTTACGACCGATTGCGCGTTTGCACGAAAAAAGTGCAGGCTGAAGGATACTGGTATTCACCTCCATATTCCACTTTTTACAGTACTGCTCGAGCTTGTAGATCATTCGTCTGCTAACACCACAATATCGTCTGCGTACAAAAGTACTCGGAGGTTGATATCACAGATCCATAGTCCCCCTTCAATTTCATCTTGCAGATCGTTTAGAAATAATATAGGCAACAACGGTGAATAAATACATCCTTGTTTTATGCCTGAGTGTTTATGAAACGATTGTGACAGCTCACTCCTAGTCCACACTGAGGATGATGTATTGCAATATATATTTAGCAGGAGATTTTGTATTTTTGTTGAAAAACCCAATTGATTTATAAATTTAAAAAATAAAGTTGACCCTGGTTTAACGCTGCTGAAAGTCTAGAGCCAGTTTAAGATGTACTGGCCATTAAATCCCCGCTTTTTTATAAATATGATGCAGTGTGTTAATCTTGGCAATTATACCCATCTGTAATTTGGCCACACAGTTTCATGAAAGCTTGCCTCTATAGTTGCTAGCCTCATGATGGCAGCCCTTTGTGAATCGGAAAGATTAAGTTTCTACAAACGCATTATAAACCCGACATGTCCCTTTTAACTCCCCGAATGTATAAGGTGCGCATAGGGGACTCTATCAGCTCCTGGCGCTTTATTTGGTTTCGTTTTACGTAAAGCATTCTTAAGCTCATCTTTGGTAATTGAAGCATCTAGTTCAGTATTCTCAATAAGAATCGGCGCATGTTCTATGCTACATAAGAAAAAATCAATCTAAACTCAAGAATTATAATCTTGAATCAAAGAAAAACGATGTCAGAATTCGACTAAGACCAGATAATCTTAACCCAAGATTATATTCTCAATTTTCTCAATTTTAATCTTAATCCATCAATCTTGATAAAGATCGTTTATACTCGATTTTAAGATGAAACAATCTCATTTTTAAGACGTATGAAAAGAAAAAACAAAAAAAGTTATATTAAGCTGTTATTATTTGTATGTTTTTTTGTGTATTTAGTTATTAACAATTTTTTCTGTCTGAAAACTTTTATAACTGTTAATTAATAATTTACCTGTACTGGGACTTGAACTGAGTACCTCGGGTGATTACCACACTGTCGCCTCTCAGCCCTCTCGGCTGTTGAGCCTCATTTTAAGCTCGTCACTAGTCGTAGTATAAGAACTCAGCCGACAATGCCAGCTGAGTTCTAATATTACAACTGGTTGCGCAGAAAAATTTGCTTCAACAGCCGAGTCGGTAAAGAGGATGCCAAAAGCTTTATTGGAATGAGAATGTTGTGTTTCGATTCCAGGAGAGCCGAGTTGTTTTTTTAATTTTTTTTTTAATATTTTTTTAACAATATAAATTCTTTTTATATTTTTCTTTTTTCTTTAAAGCTTCTCTTTTCATTTTTTTGGATTTTTTTTATCCTCAGACCCTTCAAACTGTACGTGTCTTTTGAACGATCTGTTCGTGAATTATCGTTCACAAGACAAACGACGTTCACGAAAAAGCACTCTCAAAAGCTTCTTACCAAACTGGGCACAAATCACAACAAAAACCGCAAATGGCGCATTGAAGAATCTTTTACATTCTAGAATACTATATTTATATTTAAAAAAAAAAAAAAAAAAGGATGCAAAAATGTGTTTGGCTTTAAAAGTGGTGCGCGAATTCTTCTGCAGATACATCTGTTCTTGGAAAGTACTGTTGGTTACTCCTTAGCGAGTTTCCACCATTGCTTGCTATCTTTGACAGTGTTTATCTTCTCCAAGGATCTAACTATTACGAGGATTCAACCAGTACGAGAATGCATACAAATTGCGGTACCCGCAAGAGGTACCAATGCAGCAGAGAAAAAAACAGTATACGGCGCCTCTTCTGACACTATTTAATTTCCGTGATTAATAGGTGTAACTAACTTTTTTTAATATAATGTAAACATTCAATAATCGATTGATAAAATGGACGCTGGTGTCGAGGTTGTTGGCTCCTCATATGACCCAAATCTTGAATTTCACTCACAGCCTTTTGCTAATAATATTTATTGTGGTTAAAGTTGTATTTTAGTTCGTCAGAATCAAAGGCAACAAATTGGTTGCTAAATCTCCGATTTATTCATTCGCATCTCTTAAACTGAATTGAAATTTCTTTCAACCATTGGCCGCAAATCTGGCCGCAATAAATTGCTTGTAAATATTTTGCAAATCATAAAAATTATTATTTATAATGCGTTAATTTTGGTGCTTCACCCTGGTCCATAAAGCAGTTTGGAGTCATAAATTTATGGCCCATAGACTATGGTCTGATGGAATCCATGAGCTGTGCCCGGCCTATTGTCAGACGGTGGAGATGACGACGTCGACGACGACAGCGGCGGCGGCGTTGGATGAGATTTTCCATGCACGAAATGTGCGAAAATTATTTCTGTTGTTTTATTTATGTTTACAAACTGATTTATTTGTGGGGCTGTTGCGCTCCGCTCCGCTCTGCTCAGCTGAAATTTATTTTGACAGACATGCAAATCGCAAGGATTGGAAGTGTGTAGACACTGCATCCGTTTCAAATCTGCATGGCCTGTCAGGGGTAGACACACGTGATTGGTACCGTTAGAGTTGCAGCGGCCAAATGTGAGCTGTTCTATCCCAAATGGTTAACAATAGATTAAAGGGAATATGTGTAACTTCCACTTCCATATTTATCTTTGGGCATCGCGTATTGTAATCAACTTTCTTTCGACCACAACAACGACAACAATGGACAAATGCTGTTGCCGAATTTCTTTCTGGCTTGCCATTAAAAGTTAACCATCATAAAGTCCATCGGGAGCACTGCGCACCGGTGAGTGGACCCCAACAACAATGGACAATGAGCACATAAATCAGTGTAATTAATAGAAAACTAGCCAAAAGTCCCCATACACACACACACACGCATGCGCAACAGGTCGCTGTCCCGCCACAGACCACGTGCAGGAGCAGATCCATTTTCGTCGCATACCAATGACCCAAAACGTTAAACCTAATTAAAGAGCCAAGTTCCACAACTGAGAAATGTTAATTGCCCGAGCATCCACAACTTGTAAACAATTTCCAGCATTTTCTTGGGCAATTTATCTCACAGTTTGATGCAAACGCATAAATCTCTCAACGCCCGCGCGCAAAGGCAATATTTCAATTTCAAATTAAAATAAATATTTAAAATCCCCCAAAATTTATTATCAATAAAGCAAAATGTGAGTACCAACACCCCTCCCCCCCTTGTATACTCCAGGGTATCAATTCATTCAAATCACTGTCCATTCATTTGGCCAAATGTCCAAAAGGGTTTGCGGAGCCCACAGAAAAGTCACCGGCAATAAGTCATCAGGCAAAGGACTCAAGTAGTTTGATGCTTAGATATCAGTCGTGTCCTTCAAATTACAACCTGATTAGACTCCAGGGACAGTGGCGAAGCCAACTCATCTGTTGTGGCTTACGGGCAGGCAGGACAGGAACGGAAGATGGAGTTAAAATTGATGTGCTCTGTGGTGGGTATTCTCGGTTGAGCTCAACCTGAGTGAATGTGAAAAATATGCCAAAAAATTATTTTACTTAAATATGTTTACAAACTGATGCACAGTTTGGTCCATTTAGGGTTGAGGTTTAATTGCTTTAATGGCGTTAATCGTTAATAAAGTTTGCTTTGATTTGTTTGTAGTTTCTTCACCATAAACCGGCGAAAAAGCTTTCCTTGCAAAAACCAACATTGAAATCCGTCACAAAATTTCACACTCACAAAAATAAACATCATCCGGAGTACGGAGTCAGGACGCATCCCATGCACACAGTTTGTTGTGTATCTTTTGGATACACGCGCGATTTGTGGTATTTTTGTTGCGTGTGCTTGTCGATATTTGAATTATTTCCATCGCCACTTTGCCCCACAATCCCCCGGAGCCCTGTTGTGGGCCCTGTTTTGGCCACAATTGTGGCCTGAAGAGTTCGAGTTGCAGTTCCGTTTGCCCACCCATCGGCGGTTGTTGTAAATCAATTGCTCGCCGAGTGCCTAATGTGCTGTCGATGGGTTTACAATCCGTCAAAACAGTTGCCACAGTCGAATGCCAAGTGCATCATTGGCACTTGCGACCTATTAGCGAGAGCTTCAAATAAACAGAAATCGTTCAGCGGAATTCTCATTTAAGTAAATTATGTATTGTGGATCTGGCCCACGAAAGATCGAACCAATGAGCTTCCTCTGGCCAAGGGCAACGCGAAGCCTTAAACCTGCCGGGTGAGTTTTTCTTAAGCGAAAAAATGTAACAATGGCAGCAGCTATCAAAAGTTACAGCCTGGCAATGTATCAATGTCAATGCGGGACCGGGAGCCGCACCTACCCATTGGTTGCAGTAGCCCCTGGAACCCATTGTCCGCGGCAGCTTTGGCCAGCCCAAATGTCAACTATTTGAGATGTTCCGCCTGGGCATGTTCCTCTCATTGGTGGAGCATCGCCGGAGCCATTGTTTATACTGCTGGTCCCCCGATATATGGACTTGCCTTGCTGCTTGGTTGTCGTCGCCGCGTCAAGAGAAGCAGCAGAAAAGAAAACACACACAAGCACACGTAATCGCATGCCAAACAAAAACACTCCATAAGCAATAATAAACAAATCATTTTGCCAGCCCTATTCCCAGTCCGGGCCCACCCGCACACGAAACGATATTGATTCGATCGCGCGGCTGTCAAGCCCGCTACGAGGTGGATTTCCTCCATCCTCTCCCAGCTGTGTGAGCTGTCGAAGCACTTGATTTGAGTTTTCATAATTGCATGTCTTCGATGGAGACTTGTGGGACAACCGCAAGAGAAGAGAAGACGCACAACTGTACGATTTTTTTCGATCTATGACATGTCTCACAGTCTGGTCCAGCATTTTAGAGACTTGCAATATTTTTACTTCATTTCGTTGACAGAATATTGTGAGCAATTTTATTCTACAGAACTAAAAACACACAGAAAAGAAGATGTTGAAAGAAGAAAAGCTATGCAGAAATACCAAAGCTGGGTGGCACGGCTGCTGCAGGGATGGACAGCACTTCACACACTTTATGGATTTTTTGTTACTCCTTTAGTCTCAACCTTTATTCAATCGCACCTTTCCCTCTACTTTCTTAAGTACATTATATAAGTCAGTATCTCAATATGTATAAAATCTTAGAAATTTCTAGCGAGTGGTTTTCCATTTATTTAATTTTCTAAGTTGGCCCTCTACGGGCAGGGTACTAACCCCTTGTCCATTAGCGGCGGGAATTTGGTATAAAAATTAAGGTGTCTCTCTTTAGCTTTGGTGAATTTTCCAAAATTTTAGCTCTCATATTTTAACCATTAACAATTGTTGTAACTGTGTGTTGCTAGTATAAATGTGCCCATTAAACGCGAACTTGACGTGATCAAGAAGAGGTGTGGCTACCTGATGCCTCTAGTTCAGTGCTGCCCAAACTCACATTATCAAGCTTTGCGCTTGTGTCCGTAGCAGCGAAACACGAAGTAAACGTCATGACGTCAAACATAAGCAACAAGCAAGCGAACAAATGCCTTGTGAGAGAAGAAAAAAACGAAAGCACGCGTCGTGAGAGAGCAAGCCGCTGAGCGTGCTATTTATAGAACACACGTATTCTCTCTCTCTATGCGTGTGTCGGCTGCAACGCCGGCAGAATTATGAGTTCCTATCCCATAGGACAGGTTTTTGGCATTTTTGGCATCACTGCTCTAGTTTTACAATTTACTTTTTATACCCTGTTCTTCATTAAAAATGGGAAAAAGGGGATCATGAAGTTGTGCAAATGAATATGTAACAGCCAGAAGGAAGCACCTCCGACCCCATAAAGTATATATATTCTTGATCAGCATCAACAGCCGAGTCGATTTAGACATGTCCGTCTGTCCGTCTGTCTGTCTGTATGAACGCGTCGATCTCAGAGACTGTAACAGATAGAGCCACAATTTTTGGCATGTATGTAGGTGTATACTGTACCCACATCGAGTTTGTTTCAGATTTGAAAAATTCCTCCTCCTCCATCTTTTAACAGCGAAAAACTGTCTTTCTCTCTGTATGAACGCGTGGATCTCACAGACTATAAGAGGTAGAGCCACAAATTTTTGCATGTATGTAGGTGTATACTGTACCCAGATCAAGTTTGCTCCAGATTTGGCAAATTCCTCCTCCTCCTTCTTCTAACCGCGAAAAACTGTCAGAGCTACAATTTTTAAGCTTGAACCTAGTGACTTAATATATATTCAGTAAGGCCCAATATCTGTCTATTCTGTATACCACTATAAGATCCGAGCAAAAACACCGAAGATATGCAAGTGCGCCTCCCCATTTATTCAAATAAATTTTAAAAATAAAAGGAGTTCAAAGCTATAGGAACCACATTACTTGGGAACAGGGTATTTGCTGTCGGGGACACTCGACCGCAACACTCTTACTTGTTTTACATTTTGTTGTTGTCTTGTCTTCGAGTTTGGCAGTAATCTTCTTAAAATTTGTGCGTTTTCATTTGTGAGTATCGGTTAGAGTTATGCCGTATGCTGGATTTGAGCATGCCTACTCTAAAACATGGAATTACCCACAATTTCAAAGTCTACACCAGTAGCGTAAAAACTAGGGACGAATTCACGCGAAAACAAAACAGACGGACGGACAAAGTTGAGAAAAAGAGCGCAAAAGTGCTCTAGCAAATAATCACTTTTTTTAAATATTTCAATTCGTTGAACTCAAACTACAAAACCAAATTGGAAAAACAATGGCCGTGCTCACCACAAATCGGCGCCAACAAAATCGATGGATCTAGTTTGATTATTGCTGTGAACTAATGTGAGTGCAATTTGATTGCCAGTTTTTGTGATTTTGATGGGTAAAATAATTAAAAATTTGGCTGTCATTTCAAACAAACTATACAGAAAAAAATGATTTGATCTTGGGCTCAATATAATATTTTTTCATATCAATAAAAAGCCGATATGCATGTAATATAAAATCGGCTATACAGCCTCGAACGGGCCAAGCCAAGCTTCTCTCAATCTTCAAGTGTGTGCTTTAAATTTTTCGCACAAGAGAAAGGGACCTACAGTTTAACGCCGAACCGAACGGCAAAGTTTGAGAATTTGATTTTCATGGCTAGTTACTTCACAGCTGGCGCCAATAGCTGGTGAAGGTGAACGTATGTGTAAAAGCTATTTTTCTAAAAGACAGAAAAAATCCTTTATTATTAGATGGTCAGGAGGCGGATCGAACCCCACGACCTCCCGCCCAGCGGGGTCCAGCATTACAAAACCGCTGAGCCACAGACGGCCTCAAGAAATCGATATGACAAACTTGAAATTGACCTGTTAAAAAACATAAAAGTAAAATTTCGCCATATCACAATGATATTTTTAAGATTATATTGACATTTTATAATTTCATTATTACAAAACAAAAAAATGAATTACAAATGACAATCGAAGGAAGGGGCGCTCTTGCTTTTTCCGCAAGGCACGCATGTGTTTTTGTGGTACGCAAAGGAATATTGTAAAAGTAAAACAAAATCTATATGCGTGCTCTGCGTTTTGTTGTTGCCGCGTTCACGACCACTCACACACAAAAAACAAAAATCGGTTTTTCTTTCTATTTTCGTATTGTTTTTTACGCTTGAACTATATCTTATGCATTTGTATTGTCTTCGACGCGCTGCTAAGCTGATTCTTGGGCACCCCTATTCTAATATTACTAAGTTTTGTTTTAGCTAACTACTATTTTTTATTGCTTTATAATAAAGTTTTATTTTTTTCTTTGAAGGCGTCGGCGTTTATTTTTTGACCACCTGTCTCGTCAATAAATCGGTATGGCATCTTTCACTAAGTTATCATGCATGGGTTTCGATACGTACGTTGTACTTATACATTTCTCTACGTTGCTTGAAATTTCGATTTAAACTCTATCTGTCTGTTTCAATTCCGCATTTTCAATACATTTCTTTCCCATTGTGAGAGAGTTTCGAAAATAAAAACAGTATCCGTTTAATCTTTTCTAATATCGTTTGACAAATTTATATTATTTTCGGTTAAAATGAAACGTTATTATTTAGAAATGATATGAAAAAATGATATTTGTAAAATATCAAATTTACCAGCCCATATCAAATTGATATTGCAGAGTTTTTACTAAACTTATAAAGCGTTCAGCATAAGCCAATCATGTTTTTATACTCTGTACCGAAGGTACATAGAGTATATTAAGTTTGTGCAAAAGTATGTAACAGGGAGAAGGAATAATTTCCGACCCTATAAAGTATATATATTCTTGATCAGCATCAACAGCCGAGTCGATATAGCCATGTCCGTCTGTCCGTCTGTCCGTCCGTCTGTCCGTCCGTATGAACAAACAGATCTCAGAGATGGTAAGAGATAGAGGTTTGGCATGTATGGGACAAATGCTTCTTATACCTGCAGGCAGATCAAGTTTATTTTTAATTTTTGCCACGCCCCCTCCCGCCCCCGCAATATCGAAAAAACGTCATATCTCCCACAGTTTTGTAGATAGATGATTCGTACCTTCTAGAGATAGTTAGTCGTTAATTAATATCTATCTTTTGCCGAAGAAATGATAAAGATCGGATGAGCGGTTCTCAAGTTATGAGAAAAAAAGTGTAATAAAGAACACCACATTGCATGCATCAAAAGAGAGAGAGAGAGAGAAAAAAAAACTTAAGGGTTGAACACAGTGGCAGCGACGCATTCAGCATATACACGGAGAAAATATTATATAATAGGCCGGGTTGACCCGACCTTCTCACTTGTTTTTCTATGAATGATGTTTGATGTTTGCTGGTGAACAAGTCCATTGTTCTAGCCTATTTCCACTGGCTTCATTTATTATAATTTTCATTTGTAAAATTTGGCCGTTTCAATTGACAAATCGTTATCTTTCATACTTCAACAATGCCACGTGGACAAAAACAGCTGAATGATTTGATTAACTAACAGACGCCACTTTCAAACTCACGTAGACTCTTTGGAATAATTAGCAAAATAAAGACACACCCGTCAGAAAAGAAATTCCGCTAGGCGAGCGCATTGTCATCGCTTTGAATTATCAGCAGAAAGATAAAAACACAATTTTTTTCTACTTTACTTTATATCTATAAACCGGAAATTGAGAAGCCACCAGAACCATTGAACCGCTTGCTCATTAGCCCGGAACCAGATTCAAACCTGTTTCTGAAATCCGTTCGTAGATTTAATTCATGCTTTCAAATGAAGTCGTTCGGGGCGACAGAAATAGTTCAACCTTCAAAATCATAGGCCAAGTGTGCCATAAAGTTTCTGATAATTCCAAACGAACCACATAAAATTTTACAAATCTACTTTATGGGAGGTGAGGACGTCAATAGTGTGGATGCACGTTGGCGCCTATCCCAATCAATGGCCACAACTCATTTTTATCACGCCTAACGCTTGCGTATCGTCGGCGAGCTGGACTCCAGAAACAGTACACGTATAGGCAAAAATTACCAGCTCTTTTTGGATGGTGTAATGCATAAAGTGATTTACAAAAAAATAGTTAATCGTTAACAAATGTAACTTTTTCGGACCTAGAGCCAGCAAAATTAACATAATTAAAATTATTATATTTCATTCAAATCAACAGATTTTAAGTACCATTTCTTTGGTGAAAATAGGTTTTTTTAGAAGTGATTGTTGAAAATTCAATAACCTTTCGATTCCAAGGCTGTAAATCGAAATTACCGTTACAATTTTTTAGGTAATTACAAATTTTATTACCATAACATTGCTTACCTATGCTTTCTTGTTATGACAAACTGCATTAAAATCAGTTCAATTACTTTTAATTACCAATAATTAAATTTTTGGGTACAATTATTTCAATAACTAAACTGGTTACTCTTGTTTTTAATTACGATTGATTGTCCTACCAGTCGTTTGAGAACTTGAACCACCATTTCCCAACTAGATTCCAATTACAGTTTTTGTACGTCTACATAATCCAATGAATTTTTACAAAGTTGCAAATTGTCGCTTTATACCGATGTTCCCATTTTAGCAGCAACTTTTTGTGAAGAATTTCACACTGTTTCTATTTGTCTGTTGCTTACTGTAATCTGTACCGTTGCGGTTTTGCCAATGTCTATCAGGAGGCCTGCCAAGAACGCCAACTGCTGTGCAGAACGCAGCAGCAGCCGATCGTGCGCGATCTCCATGGAGAGCTGTCGGTGCGAGCTCCCACAACACCGCACAGAAACAGCAACAGCTAACAGAATCGAGCCGAACCGAATCCAAGCGAAAACACACTCTGGGAACTCTGTTGATTGCTTGAGTGCATATGAGTATATCGGGCTGGCTGCTGCCGCTGCTGCTGCTTATTTTAGTTGGGCAAACTGTCAAAGATATCCCAGCTTGTTGCCACCTTCTCTTTGGGCCCTCTGCACCTCCCCTCTTCCAATGCGGTGCCTATTTGGTGGCCATGCAGATCGCTTGATTGATGATTTGTTTATTTTGATATGTGTGAGGAGGGGCAAATCACTTCGCACCCAGTAGAGGGAATAAATTTTGCCAATATGTTGGCGGGTTCTTGTATTGGGAGCAGCCACCCCAGAGCGAAAGTGCGAACGGTATTTGTTTTTAATTTATGAATTATAATTTCATGGCGCATTTTGCTCAACCAAAGTTTCCACATAGTTTTGATATATTTCAACAATTGAACAAGTAAGAAAGTCGATCAAGATCGACTGTCATACACCCTGTACTTGCCGAAGCTTTAATAGTTACTGTACAATGAACAATAAGTTTAAGCGACCCAAGCTTAAAAGCCAAAACCAGACACAAAAAAAAAAAAAAAAAATATTTCAAAAATATCTATATCGATATTTTTGGCGATATTGAAAAAGTATAATTTCGAAATAAATATTTTGGTGTCAAAAACATCGATATAATAGATATTTTCGATATTTTTCAATAAAAGCCCGGATCTTAACAATGAACAGTTCTATTGAGGTAATTAAGGCGTCATTTGACGCGGAATAAGAACTACAATCTGACTGCACAAAAAAATAGATTTAATGTATATTTATTAAATTAACAAAAGATATTTATATTTTATTTCATATACAACATAAGAAGTTCTGAAAACTTATTTGGCGTTTGCTGCTGATGTCGGATTTTGCTACAAGCCTGCCTTTGGGATTCCCAAGCGTTCATAGCAACTGAATATTGAATTGGTATTCATGAAATGGGGTTATACTGTCAACCAGCCTGCTTTGTTGTGTTGTGCGTGTCTTGTTTTAGAAAAGTTGTGGACAATATCCATAACTTAATGACCTAGAGCCTGCCTAAAAAAGTTCTACGATTTTCAATCAAAAAGGTTACTAAAACAATCACCTTATTCGTGAATTTATATTAATGGAACGAAAACAGTGTTTATTTTTTAATTCATCATCTTTGAAACTAGAGCATTCGAACTACAAAGCATAAAGAAAACTTATTCAGTTAAATCTTCGACACTTAAAAACTTCTGATTTTATCAATAATCGTCATTCGGCTTTTGGTGTCTGAAACCACACTTTTTATAGCCGATGCCAATCGTTCCGATGGCACGAAGCTTCCCGGTGTAATAAGGTATGACAATGCCAAGTCAGAGCACTGCAAGCACTGCAATCCAGACTTATAAACCGATACATTTTTTTTTTTCCCCCTTTTGTGGTGGCATCGCAATTTTGTGATCCAGAATCTTAAAGTCTCAAGAGCAAACAACGATAAATATAAATACAGATCCAATAATTTATTCCCCTATCCTTGTGATTGTTGAGTTCTTAGCCATCGCAAAAGATATAAGTGAAAGCCGGCAATGCATCTTCCTAATCCATTTATCCCGCATCGCAATATTTGATACGTCTTCAAGAGCGAGTTATTAGATGCATTAAATGATGATTCCTAAGAAAATATATATATTCAATTATTTAGTTTCATATTCTTTATCGCATCCACTACTAATGTCTGGTTCAATTTTCGTCTAAAAAATTCGAAGATTTTAAATAAAATTATAGATTTACACTAGAGCTTCCGGAGATTGAACAAGTCTGAGCCTGTTTATGCCCTTTTTTATAGACTTACAAAAATATGTATATACAAGCATGCACATATGTATTTATGTTCAATACCAGTGCATTTAATGTGCACCCGCAATATAAATAATGCATAAATACCCGCCAATTCCACACACGAAGAACACAAATTCCCAGAATTCAAAATGATATACATATACTTACATTTGCCGTTAATAAGTTGCCTTTCTGCCAATCATCTATATGCTTTGCTTTTTAGTGCACCTTTATATTTGTTGAGTTGCCACTAGTCTTTACAATTTTATTGCACAGCTTGCACTGCGATTTCTGTGCATCAACTTTAATAAAATAACGTTTTAACATTTTGCCGATCGATAATATTTTTGACAACCCTAGTTAAAACTCACTAGGCTCTGTCGTGTAACATGATGTTAATATAAGGGCTTCATTTTAAAATCACAAGCTCATTCAATGGTATATAAATCAGCAATGACAATCTTTCAAAACAGGAAAACAGGGAGTAGAAATGCCAATAACAAGATCACTGACTGATGTGTTCTTCCTTCTATTCTGTAGTTCTTTCACTATCAAGTCACTGTTTAGTCCCGGCTTAGTCACTTTTTAGTCACTGTTTAGTCACAGTCAACTTACTGTTTAGTCACTGTCAAGTCACTGTTAAGTCTCTGTTTAGTCACTGTTAATTCACTGTTTAGGAACTGTCAAGTCATTGTTAGGTGACTATTTAGTTACTGTCAGGTCACTGTCAAGACACTGTTATGTGACTTTCAAGTCATTGCTTAGTCACTGTAAAGTCACTGTTTAGTCATATTTTAGTCACTGTCAAATCATTATTAAGTCACTCTCAAGTCACTGTCAATACACCGTTTAGTCACTTTCAAGTCATTGTGTAGTCACTGTCAAGTCACGTCAAGTCAGTGTTTAATCACTGTCAAGTCACTGTTTTGTCACTGTCTAGTCTCTGTCCAGTTACTGTTTATTCACTGTCAAGTCACTGTAAAGTCACTGTTTAGTCATATTTTAGTCACTGTCAATTCCCTGTTAAGTCACTGTCAATTCACTGTCAAGTTTCTGTTTAGTCACTTTCAAGTCGCTGTTTAGTCAGTCTCAAGTCACCACTTTCCCCCTCTTTCAATTCACTTTTCACCACTTTTCCTCCTCTTTCCACACCTTTCTCCACATTAATTTTTTCGCAGAAGAGAAAGGGACCTACAGTTAAACGCCGAATCCGAACGGCAAAGTTTGAGAATTTGCTAAAATATGTAATAAAGTGTAATATTCAGTGCCTCAGTGGACTCTTACTCTTGCGCATACCTATTTAATTACTTCCATCAGTACAGGGTATTCAAATTCATCATAGGTCAGGAATGCGTACATAAAGATCTTTGCTCATTCCCAGTGTATTAATCATTTGAAGGTGTTGATGGAGAGTAATATTCAAGAATTTCGATTTCTTTAACCAAAAACTGAAGCCATTTGAATGTTCTAGAAGGGTCAAAGTACAGACCAAACAAAAGAAATTCAAGTACAACAAACAAAAAATTGTTATTGCTGGCTTCCATGTCTCTGACTTTGATGCAATGGGGCAGTGAGCAACTAAATTATACCGTCGAGAGTAATTTACGTGCTTTCCTTCTTTATTATACATACGAGTATGACCCCATCCTCGATATGTCCCGCTTCAGCTGCAGCCTCACCTCAATGTCCATGTCCATTACCATGTGCCGCTCCTTTCCCGCTCTGCTATCCACTTGGTTTCTGTTTAGGTTTTTTTTTTGTTGTTGTTGTGGGTGATTTACAGACACTTTGACGTCCGTCCGGGTGACGGTTGACCCATTAGTGGGCGAATGCCCAAAAGAACCCAGCCACCAACCAACCAAGCAACCCTTAGTCCTCAGGCTTTGTATACGTATTGGAATAGAAGTGGTAGAGGTAAAGCGAAAACAAAATCATGAAATCATTGTCCATGATGATGTGCAATACATTATCCATTCACCGGACTGAACTGGACCTCAAAGGACTTTGGCACGAAATCCTTTTCTCTATCTCTCTGTCTGTCGCTTGAAGTGTGTTTGGGGCAATGAGTGATTTCAGCTGGTCGCAATCCTAGTGGGACATATTCATCAATAATTCAAGAACACTTTTCACCCGTTTTCTTTAGCTGTTGTTGGTTTTGTGCATGAAAATTGCATCAAATGTGGTCCCAGCTAGGCAATCAGAACCATGTTTTAAAATGAAGCCTGAGCTTAAATTCCACATGCAATGTTTATCATGATGGGAGGCTTGGAAAAGTCGACCTCCTTGCTTAAAATTCTTTATTGATTAGCTTTAGATGTATCTTTTAAAATAAGGAAAGATCTGCACCAAAAACACGAGAGCGTAAGTTCGTCTCTATAGCTCATGGAATGAAATGTTTAATAGCCTTCCTGTGTTCTAGAGGGAGACAGCCAAAAAGTATGCAACATTTCTTAACTCGGCTATTTATTATCCGATCTTGATGAACATTTTACAGATTGTAGAATGTAAGTTTTGAATTTGTCATTCAACATTTTTTACTGTGGGTGTTAGAAAGAAACCAAACATCACCAACACGAGATGGAAAAACTCATTTACTTTTGGTTTTAAATATTTGTTAGTTGGGCAGTTTTTAAGAATTTTTTTGTATTTTCCTCATTAAGCATTAAATCAAATAGTTAATCAATTGACTTTAATTAGAAAAAAAATCCAAAACACTGAGTCTGTCATGCAGATGCCTGCCGTTTACCCCCTTCGTCTTACCGCCTAGTATATAATCGCCTGATAGTCGAGCGATTAACGCTCAATACGGTCGCTGATCATGCAATAAGCGGGGATAAGTGAGCAGCCGGCAAAACAGAGGCTGGCAAGAGAGACAGAAGCTGCCCACTGACATTGGGCCAACAAACAGCAAAACAGCCACAGGACCAGCATCAGCACCAGCTCCAGCACTTGGTAGTAGCTGGATGGGTTGTGTAAAAAGTCTGCGGCCTCAGCATGCGCCCTGCTGCTGCTGCTGCTGTCGTCTTCCCGGGCTCTGATCGTTCTTATTGGTATCGCAGCAACGCGATCGAAAATGGATTTGTATCAATATCGACTCACTAACATGATTCCAATAAATTAATATGCATACATGGCAGGCAGCCAGACGACGGGGACTGTTGTCTGGAGTTGGTACGAGATCTCCGATCGACATGGCAACACGATGATGCATGTGCTGTGTCTCTGAGTTGTGATCGTGTTAATGTAAATAATTGCCAGACCCGGGCGGAGATGTAATTAAAATCTCTCTCTCTGTCTCGCTGTCGCTGTAGCTCCGCAGCGGCTTCTCACTTTTCGTTGGATTTGGTCGTTTGTCTGCTTGTACGAGAGATTCGTCTTGACTGATATGAGTCCAAGGCATACACGCAAACCTCACCAAAAAGAGTTGGTTGCGTTGTCCTGGTGTTGACACTTCACGAGTTTAGTTTGGCATTTGGAAAAAGAAAATCTGTCTAATTGGATTTGTTATGGAAATTAGTTGGAAATTGGAGGAAAACCGAAAAAAGTTTTCAATGCGCTGCCGTCCCCCCAATAAGGGAATGGAAAGGTGTTGCCTACTTACTTACTTACTCGTATGTCAAGAGCCCTCGCCTCGAAACATTCTACTGTCCTCGACCCGAGCTTATTTATGGCCACAGATGGTAGAGATATCACACACCAGACGAGGACACATCAGAGGGCCAGAGAGTGTTCAGCTTTTGCGTGGATATTTTAAAACAGATATCGACCGACATTTCACAGGAATCGAGGCTGAAGCTTCTGCCACTTTCATATCGATGCATTGTTGATTAGTCTGAAAGTTTGCAAGGCAAAATACAGTCACGCACACTCTCGCACACTGTGAAGTTGTCAATCACTCTCGCCCTGCCGATCTCAATCTCCGCTTGGTGCCAAAGACGCCATGTCATTATTTGTGGGAACCAATCCACGACACAAGAATTTGTAAATCACGCAAAAAATCGAAAATCATTACTTTGCGTCCAGCAATCAATCAATCACTGGCACAAATCAAACATGTCAGAGACCAGCTCACTCACTCGCAAGTGGCAACTGGAAACGAGTTCAGCTTCGCCTCACAATGGCGCACATACGAGTATATGACAGATCATCTCGAAGTTCGAAACTATCATCCAGTTGATCCCAACTTGCTTCAATTGTTAGTCGTGCACTTGAAGAATTTTTTTGTATTTGCCTTTGGGTTTTGTATTTCTTTGTGTGTGAGTTTTTATTTTTTTTTTTTTTTTTTTCTTTTTTTTTTTTTTTTTTATTTTTTTATTATCCTCCCTCTTTCTTTTCTCTTTTTTTTTTATTATAAATTTATTTATACAGAATAAGAGGTGTAATTAGTTTTTCTCATTATAATTGTTTGGGTGAGCTAAAAATATGACAAATAAAATTGTACCACATTTTTCTAGATCAAATCAATGCTGACAAACAGTTTGAACAGCTCAGCATATGAAAAAAGATAATTGAATTAGATCCATAAAAATATTTGAGCCTGTTCCGAATTCATCGACATACCCGCTACTCAGGGAAAGAAATAGCTAAAAGCATTCACAAATATCAATTAACAGAGCATTAACATTCATGCTGGCATATTAACATGATGACAAATCGAAAAATTCGCAGATAAAATAAAATCCAACTATTTTTCAACGTTTTTCATTTTTCCATAGAATTTGGGTCGACATAAAACTTTTTTTTTTGTACAAAACGCAGACAAAGTGTTGCGTGTATACTGGCCACACAATTCAAACTGTTCAGATATGCAAAATTTACTTTGGTCGCAATATCTTGAAAACTGAGGGTGATATGGTAAAACTTACACTGCTCGACAGCATTTCGCACGTAAATCGCTATTTAAACTGTCCAATTAAAAAACATAACAATTTTGAAAAATCTTTTAGGCTATAACTTTTTTTATGGACCTTCAAAGTTTTTGAAATTGGGTGTAACAACAAAAAAAAGGTGCCATTATTTTTGGGCAAACAGCTCATTCAGTTTTGGTGATAGCTGCGAACAGTCTTCGGCAAAGTAGTAGATGACAGTCCGCAGAATAAATTCTTCATAAAAAGGTTTTTAAAAAATTCATGTTTTCCGGGAGTATTTCTTAAAAAACTTTTTTTCAAAAACGAATTTTTTACTTTTTTGCGTATAACTTTAAAAAAACTAAATTTTTCGCATACTTTCTTTGGCAAAAGAAAAGCTTTTAAGATACCAAACAAGTCTTCAGAACATGGTTTTACAATCTGAACACTCCTACATCCTCTAAAACGGCCGCAAAAGTGTGAATTTCCAAAAAAATTAACTTTTTTGTTGTCAATGACCGTGTTAAGCAGAACAACTTGCTCCATGATCAGGTATAAATTTGCAATAATCCTCCTACTGAACTCGAACGATGCGGCATCATAATAGCCAATTTTAGGTATCATGATACAGGAGCATGTATCAAAGAAATAGTATGCTACTTTGAAGCGATACTGCTCCCTCCAACAGCAAAAACTACTAGATTCAAAATTTTTTTCTGATACCTCCTCAAATATCATTTATTCTGCTGAACAAGCCCATTGTTTATTAGGTACTTAAGTTTTTCACCAAAATAGCGGCAAATTAAATTTTTTTAAGCTTTTAGAGCAAAACATTACTCGTTTTACTTGTTGTTATCCATGAATTAGGAAAGAAAATGATTTTTGGATGGTCTTTCGAAAATTCTGTAATTGAGCAGCAAAAACGTTGCCAATTTAAGACTGTATAAAATATTTTAACATGCTAATACATTTTTTAACAAGTTCTGATCAAATTAGCGTAAATATTTCTTTTTTTTTAAATTTTTTATTCCCTTGGAGAGGGTATATTGAAATTGTCCGGATGTTTGTAACGCACAGAAGGAAGCATCTCCGACCACATAAAGTATATATATTCTTGATCAGCATGACGAGCTGAGTTGATATAGCCATGTCCGTCTGTCCGTCCGTCTGTCCGTCCGACTGTCCGTCTGTCCGTCCGTTTGTTTCTATGCTGTCTCCTCCTCCCAGTTTTAAATCTATCGTAACCAAACTTCGCACGAAGTTTTTGAATACGCTGGACCTAACTTTTGGGTACAGCTACGCTGCACATTGGTAGGAACCGACGGAGCGGAAAACTTTAGGATATAAGCTGCCTTCAACAAAATGAGAACAGAATCTCAAAATTTTGAGAACGAATGTCTTAACGTTTTGAAAGAGTAAAGTTGTTCTCAATCGAATTGCTTTAGCCAACAAACTGGAGAAACAAGGAGAGAGCAGGGCCCGACCCCCCAGCCAACAAAGCAGCTCCAGACCCGAAACAACGGCCGAGGCGCGCGCACCAACGGAATGAAGACCCCAAACCCAGCAAGCCCACAAATCGGCGAAAACTAAAGAACGAGTTAGGAGGAGTGTAAACTTTTTTGTTTTATGGAGGGGGGCTTCCACCAAATGTGAGGAATCCGCCCACCCCTGGTCCAATTTATAAGTTTTTCCTAGGTGAGTTTAGAGTCTTGAAACGGAACATATTAACTAAATCACCATGTTATCAAAATGGAACACTCATTTAAAAAGACCAAACCCTACAACTATATAATATAGCTGCCATACAAAAGATAGGTCTGAAAAAGTTTTAGTATGAAAAACTTTTTTGTTTTCAATGCTATAGCTCCCAAACTCGTTACTGATTAATATGATATGCTAACACACAATTTTGTCAAGTCTGATCCAAATCGGATGACGATAGCATATAGCTGCCATAGGAATGATCGGTCGAAAAAAAATAGTTTTAGTGAGAAAAACTTTTTTGTTTTCAATGGTAGCGTCTTTGTACGTTCCAGTTATGAATATTATCTGTCTCAACACAATTTTGGAGAGTTTGATCAAAATCGGATGAATATATCGTATAGCTGCCATATAAAAAACTGGCAGGAATATATCATGCTCCATGGGTATATTAACTTCGGTCGAGCTGAAGTTAGCTTTCCTCTATTGTTTAATTTTATTATACACTTGAAAAGTGTATTATAATTTTGCCCAGAAGTTTGCAACGCATAGAAGGAATCATCTCCGACCACATAAAGTATATATATTCTTGATCAGCATGACGAGCTGAGTCGATTAAGCTTTGTCCGTCCGTCTGCCCGTCTGTCTGTTTCTACGCGAACTAGTCCCTCAGTTTTGGAGCTATCGAGCTGAAACTTTGCACAGAGTCTTCTTTTTACTGCACGCTGCTAATATGTCGGAACCGACCGGATCGGATAACTACTTCTTGTAGCTGCCATACAAATGTTCGGTCGGAAAATGGATTTTAGTGAGAAAAACTGTTTTGCTCTCAATATAACTGCTTTCAAACACGGTCATGGGTAATATGTAATGTTTTTAAGCTGATCTGCGAAGTTTGGTCGAAGTCGCTAACCGTTGAGACAAGCTATTTCAAGTGTATCAAAACTTCGGTACAGACGAAGTTAGCTTTGCCTTTCTCGTTATTAATTATTTTTAAAAAATAAAATATTTGCGCTAATTTGATTTCAACTTGTTAAAAAATGTATTAGCATGTTAAAATATTTTAAGAAATACTCTTGGAACACAAAATCAACAAGAAGAATGAAGAATTTATTCTGTGGACTGTCAGCTACAACTTTGCCGAAGACAGTTTGCAGCTATCACTAAAACTGAATGAGCTGTTCGCCCAAAACTAATGACACCTTTTTTTTGGTTGCCACACTCAATTTCAAAAACTTTGAGGGTCCAAAAAAAGGAGTGAGTGTCGTCAACACTCACGTGGCTTTGCTGTGAAACATAATGCTAAACTTAAAGGCTTATTTTCCAAATCACAAGCTCTCTCAGTGACATAGAAATCAGCCTTGGCAATCTTTCAGAGAGAAAATCTTACGAGAGTAGAAATACTAAAGTCTTTTCTTTCAATTCAGTGTTAAGTCACAGTCAAGTCACTGTTTAGTCTCTTTCAAGTCACTGTTTCAGTCACTGTATGCTCTCTTTCAAGTCACTGTATAGTCTCTGTCAAGTCACTATTTAGTCACTGCTTCGTCTCTTTCAAGTCACTGTATAGACTCTGTCAAGTCACTGTTAAGTCACTGTCAAGTCACTGTTTAGTCACTGTTTACTCTCTTTCTAGTGACTGTTTAGTCTCTGTCAAGTCACTGTCAAGTCACTGTCAAGTCCCTGTCAAGTGACCGTTTAGTCACTGTAGTCTCTTTCAAGTCTCTTTCAAGTCACTGTTTACTCTCTTTCAAGTCAATGTTTAGTCTCTGTCATGTCACTGTTAAGTCACTGTTTAGTCTCTGACAAGTCATTGTTATGTCACGGTCAAGTCGCTGTTTAGAGTCTTTTAAGTCACTGTCAGTGTCACAGTCAAGTCACTGTTTAGTCAGTGTTCAGTCACTGTCAAGTCACTGTTTAGTCTCTGTCAAGTCACTGTTTAGTCACTGTTTAGTCTCTAACAAGTCACTGTTTAGTCCCTGTTATGTAGCGGTCAAGTCGGTGTTTAAAGTCTTTCAAGTCACAGTCACGTCACTGTTTAGTCAGAGTTCAGTCACTGTGGGGAAAGAGGGGGCCACCCTAATCTCACACCTTTAACCGTCCCCCCTAACCCACCTCTTTCTCTTACCCGCCTTACCCTCTGACAAAACTCTTTTGTGTTTGGGTGTTTGTGACTCCACGAAAGGGCGTCACGTGACGTTCAAATCAAATTTTACTCCTTCCAAAATCATCCGTACCGAAATTAAAGATGTTTCACATCAAAAAGTGCTTCCAATCTAGCCAAACGCTGATAGGGATTTACTCAGCTCGGGTAGCACTATCGATTCCGCATAGTGTAGCTTGGTAGTTTTTTTGACTCTAGGTCAATAAGTTATGATTTTGTTCATAACTTTTCTAAAACAAGACACGCACAACCTCACAAAGAAGGATGGATGACTGTGTATTAGAGAGTAACTCATGACAGAACTGATATGACCGCTTGGGAATCCCAAAGACAGGCTGGTAGCAAAATCTGACATCAGCAACAAAAAGTCAAAAAGAATAACATGCCAACCCTTAGTACTTTGGCTGTCACATAAATGGCGCCACCTGGTATGGTTATGTGCCGGTTTCAGTCCCACTTTCTCCAGCTCCAATTGCAGATCCATTTCATCTAACTAGTTTACGAATCACTAACAACCATCGATACTGGTTACTCCCGCCTTTTTATATCTTACATCTCTAATCCTCCCACACACTTAACTCTCCGCCTTTCTGTGACACTCATTCTTACCGGCAACAGGCCGTCTTCAATAACCCAAAATTAAATCTAATCTGTGCTTTAAACTAAATATTTAACGTGGCAAAGCCACAGTTAATTTTGATTAATATAAAAGACTTTTGTTGGTTTTGCTAATAATTATTGAAACTCAAATTTCAATTTTAAAACTAATTAAATAATTTTGTAATTTTATGCAACCTATCCAGAAAAACTTAATTCTTTAAAATTCTTTTGGTGTTGAATTTTGCTAAATATCCTAACAAAACACGGGAGGTTTGAAACCAGCCTTAATAAATTTCTGTGGCACATAAGAACTTGTATTTGGTTAAAAGAGATTTCTGTAGCATCCTTGTATAGGTGGAATATTTTTTTATTAAATACTTCGTTCTTAAAAGTCCGTCTCGAGATCTTGTCCAAAATCCAGTTCGTACTATCTATATCCCCTGAACAATTCGTTTCCTAACAAGTTCACGCGAAAACTGATTCGTGTCGAATTGCTTACAATTCTCATTCTCGAGTGTTGATGCCCAATTTTCAATTTATCCAATGCATTTGAAGTATCCCATAGAGCAGCTGATCTTCACACTTTCAATATTTTCTTTACCACCTTCCTGGACCCCCCCTCTCCAACCACCCCTACAACGACTCGATGTTTGTGTTCTGCAATTAAATTCGTATTCTCTTACAATTGAGGCGCTCAAGTGGAATTTCCACGAATATCATGGATATGGATACGCTGACAAGCCGATTGAGATGCAGCTGCAATCTTGGCCCGGCTCCGCGTACTGATTCCTAGGCTGTTGTTATTCTAGGCCCAGTTGGGTACTCATCGTACTTGGGTGCGTGTGTGTTTATATTGCTCTTGGGTTTATCAATGGAGGGAGAGGAGGGCAGAAGAGAGGCAGCGACTGCGTCTGAAGCACCTCCATATCAAAATAATCAAATTTTTGATTGAGTGCAGTTAGTGCGTCTGTGTTTACACGATCGACAATCGAGCGATTCATTGCCTAAGCTTGGCTGGGTTTGGGATTTCATTTCGTTTTCGTTTTTCGTCCAATCATGTTGTTGATATTGATAATGACATTGAGTGACTCCACACTCGAGTGCGAATGCATTCGTTCGGTTCGGTACGGTTCGGTCGATTGTTTGCGCGGATTTTTGATTTCGATGCTGAGGCTGAGGCTGATGTCTGTCAATCGATGAAAATCCGGCACAATTCGATGGAATTGGGGAATTGGAATTCAAGCCGTTGGCTTGGCTCAAGTTGAATGATGATTATTGACATTATCGAGAGACACTTAAAATTTGTATATGTAATGATAAAGCGCAATGATATATATTTCAAGCGGTCGCAAACATAATTTTGTAATTGTTCGGGGCACATATGTGATACACTTGTTGGCGATTAAGTTGAATTTCTGATTGATACAATGCACTTAAGGGGATGACAAGTGAAAGTAAGAGAAATATATATGATCGACTTTAATTTACCCAAACAGCCTCAATGATATGGCCACTTCGCCAGTGAAAATATACGATGCTATGCCGTTTGTATCTGCAAATTCAAATTAAAAATAGTTAAAACCAAGGTATACTCTCGCTCTCTTGACAACTTGTTAAAATTCAGCACTAGCAACTTTGTGCAAGCATCTCCGCGTCAATTTTTGTGTTTTACTTTAGTTTATAGGCTTTGTATTGAAATATATTACTCTTTCGCTTCTTTGACACAAATAGAGGAGTGTGTCGAGTGTTTACAAACCTTGGTTAAAACCATTTAGGTTCGCCTTAGAGTCGAATTTTCAAATAAAATTTTTACTTTCAGAAGTGAACAAATCTGATAAATTATATGTAAATCTTAATCTACATGGCCAATGCCCGCATTGAGGTCAAGTCCTGTCCTGCATGGTTAATGTCTTCGTTTAGCGTTTAATTTTGTTGCGGTCATTGGGTGGAGTAGAGTTTCCTCGAGGCCCTTGTGACGGATTGCATGGAATGCCTGGCACTCTCGCTCCCACCCTCAGATTCAAAGTGGGAGCTTCTCTCCTGGCTCGGCTCTGCAGCACTCATAATTCATTCGGATAACAACACGAGTCGCCTGTTTTCTGTTTGCAATTTCATTGCTGAAGGGCTGAACCGCCGTTGGTGACACTTTGACACCATTTTTGGTGCGATGATATGGCATTCATCTTGACAGGCATAACTGCCTCTGATGCCTATGCTGGCTCCGGCCCTCTCTCTGCCTCATGGTGATGTACTCCGTCCGAACGTCCCTCGGTCGGGTGTACGTGATGCATTTACGTCACTTACTTCAATGTTGCAACGCATTTTCGGTCACCCAAAACACAAACACACATACACACAACCTCACACACTCCGGCCCGGACAGGCAGACTGACGGACAGACAGCGCCAGAAACATGTTGCATCGTCGTTGGCAGCTCCTGCCCTGCATAACCAAAAAATGTCCTTGACACTTAATTCACGCTGCATTAATGCGAACTGAAACTGAATGAAGTTGTTCTGCTGCTTCAGCCTCATCAGCCTTCACAGTGGGGCTAAAGCATTAAAACAATTGACGATTGTGAGATTAAAGTGCTTTTATCGCAGGGGGTTTGATCAGCTTCACTTGACGAACAATTTGCACTCCGTGCATGCCGTTTTTGTGGGCAATACTAAGGCCCACGGTAGAACGTACTATAACCACTCTTGTAGGCAACATGACTGTTATTTTTTGATGAATACTTGTAAATTTGGGTTTAGAGCAAACTTTTACTATAATTGATAGAAGGAACTTAGTGTGTAAATAACTTGAAGTAAATTGCAAAGGCTGAAATTTTGATTGCGAAAGCAGGAAACTCTAACGTTTCCAGGCCATCCCCGATCACAATTTGTCAATTATGCGACTAAAAACGCTTAGAAAATAAACATCCTTATATAAGTTAACTCTTAAACTAGATGAAAACATGTGGGAATTAAAACCAAAATTATTATCTTCATTTTCAGTTATTGGCTATTGTTTGGTCGTATCTAGAATTACTGAAATTATAGACATATTGTATACTTCGTTCCCGGACGCTTCTGCAGTCTGGGTTCTTTTTGACAGTCCAAAACGATCCTGTACTTGAGCACATTTGTTTTTACCACGGGTCGAAAAAACGCTATTTTGAATGCTCGATGGTTCGATGATTCAAAGTTGTAATCTTTCGCCTTCGAACTGTCTCGGAATTTTGTGTGTCTTTTAGCCCTGGGGTTCGATAAATTCTCGCGCATGCGAAAACGCACTTCCGGTTGCTCTACCTTGTAATTACTGTATCACGACCCTCCATAATTCGATGTGACTGTGAATATACACTGAAAAAGAAGTTACCTCAATAAATCGATGTCAATAAAAACTTTTTGATGTGAAACATCTTTAACTTCGGTACGGATGATTTTTGTTGGAGTAAATTGAATTTGATTTCAGCGTCACGTGACGCTGACGTCATTCAAGTTTTGTTCTGTTGTTTTGTGGAGTTTCCCGGCAAACACACACACACACAAGAGGATGGACAGAGAGGGGAAGCGAAGAGGTGGGAAAGACGCTGAAGAGGGGCAACTGGGTGGGATCTGGGTTTTTTTCTGGGTGAGATACAGGAGAACTCTGCAGTCGGGAGCAACGCGGGCTGTTAAGGAGCGATACCGGGAGAAAAGGAAAGAGCAGAAGCGCCTCTTTAGAAGGAAAAAGAACGAGCAGGAAAGGAGCATGCGCGAGGAAGTCGAGATGCTATTCGGCATGAGTGAGACACGAAAATTTTACCAAAAAATTAGCAATTAACAAAGGTTTTAAGCCCAGAGTCGCACAAGCAAAGACGAACACAAATCTGGTCACCGATCCGCAAGTGGCGCTTAACAAATGGGAAGCTACTCCAACCTACTGGGAGGCGATGACGAACATTATGCCGCCTCTAGAGAAGTAGAGATGCCACCAATCGACAACATAGAGATAGACCCGCCGACCCAACAGGGAAGTCTGTTTAGCCATACAAAGGCTAAAGAACAATAAATCACCGGGCGCTGATGAGCTACCCGCTGAATTGTTTAAGGCTGGAGGGGAAGAATTGGTAAGGTGCATGTACCTACTTCTTTGCCGAATATGGGTTGAAGAAAGCATGCCCGACGATTGGAATTTAAGTGTCCTATGCCCAATATTTAAAAAAGGAGACCCTGTAGTTTGCGCCAACTACCGCAGGATCAGTCTCCTTCCCATTGCATATAAGGTTCTGTCGCGCATTATTTGTGAACGCCTAAAGCCGCTTATTAACACACTGATTGGACCTTATCAGTGTGGTTTTAGACCTGGTAAATCCACCACAGACCAGATATTCACACTACGACAAATCCTGGAGAAGACCTATGAGAGAGGCATCAACACACACCATCTTTTTGTTGATTATAAATCAGCCTTCGACACGCCGATAAGGTCAAGGTTTTTTGAGGCCTTGTCTACCATTGGTATTCCAGCAAAGTACGTTCGTCTTTGCATGATGACGTTGAGAAGTACACAAAGCTCCGTCAAAATAGGAAAGAACTTTTCCGAACCATTTGATACCAAGAGAGGTTTTAGGCAGGGCGATACCTTATCGTGTGACTTCTTCAATCTACTGATGGAATGTATACTGCGTCGGTGCCCACATGCCAACAGAACGGGCGCCTTTATTTATAAAGATCTAATGCTACTCTCATATGCCGATGATATCGACATCATCGGCAAAAACGAACGGCCGGTAAGCAGGGCGTTTTCAGAGATTGAGAGGCAGTCGGAACTGATGGGTTTAGCGGTAAATGAGGACAAGACGAAATACCTTGTATCCGCGGACAAAAAGTCCTTGCGTCTTGGACAATCTGTAACAATGGGAGAATACAACTTTAAAGTTGTAGAGGATTTTGTTTACCTCGGAACGACGATAACCAGCGACAACAACATCAGTCTGGAAATCCGACGAAGGATCACTCTTGCAAACCGATGCTACTACGGGCTAAGTAGGGAGCTCAAGAGCTGAGACCTCAAACGAAGAACAAAATTAGCCCTTAACATGTCGCTTATCATCCCAGTCCTGCAATACGGCGCAGAAGCATGGACAATGACAGCAGCGGATGAAGCGGCGATTGGCGTGCTGAACGAAAGATTCTTCGGAGGATTTATGGACTTTTAAAAGTTGGCGATGATTTCCGCATTCGAAATAACGACGAACTGTATGAGCTCTATGGGGACACCTGTCTGGTCAAGCGCATAAAGCAACAGCGGCTGCGCTGGTTAGGACATGTCACCAGGATGGACGGAGAAGCTCCAGCAGGGAAAGCTTATTAGTCGGTGGCGGCTGACTATGGAGGAAGAGGCAAGCAAGGGAGACCACGACTAAGATGGGATGACCAGGTGAGGGCAGACATTGCCAAGCTTGGTGTGACCAACTGGTGCCAGCTCGCACGGAACAGAAGCGACTGGAGAGCATTACTTGCAGAGGCCCAGACCGTCGAACGGTTGTAATGGCCAACAAAGAAGAAGAAGAGATATGGGTCTGTTCTGGGTGGTATCTGGGTGGGATCTAAATGGAACCTTAATGGGATCTAGGTGGGATCTGGGTGGTACCTGGATGGGACCTGGTTATGATTTAGGTGTGATTTGGTAGGGATCTGAATTAAATCTGGGCGGGATCTGATTGTGATCTTGGTGGGATCTGGATGGGATCTGGTTGGGATCTGGGTGACATCAAGGTGGGATTTAGGCGGAATCTGGATGGGATCTAAGTGGGAATTGGGAGGGATATGGGCAGGATGTGCGTGGGATATGAGTGCTACCTGGATGGGATCTGGGTGCTACCTGATTGGGATCTGGGTGTGATCTGGGAGGGATCTGATTAAGATCCTATTGGGATCTGGGTGGTACCTGGTTGGGATTTGGGTGTGATCTGGTAGGGATTTGATTGGAATTTGAATTAAATCTGGGCGGGATCTGATTGGGATCAAGGTGGGATCTGGATGGGATCTGGGTGACATAAAGGTGGGATCTAAGTGGGAATTGGGTGGGATCTGGATGGGATCTGGGCGGGATCTGGGCAGGATGTGGGTGGGATCTGGGTGCTACCTGGATGGGATCTCGGTGGGATCTGGGTGGTACCTGGTTGGGATCTGGGAGGGATCTGGGAGGGATCTGATTAAGATCCTATTGGGATCTGGGTGGTACCTGGTTAGGATCTGGGAGGGATCTGGGTGGGATCTGAGTAGGATCTTGGCGGGATCTGGTTAGGATCTGGGTTGAATCTGGGCGGAATCTGGGCGGAATCTAGGTGGGATCTCGGTATGACCTTTGTGGGATCTAGGAAAGTTCTGGGTGGGATCTGAAATCTCACTTTGGTGGTATCTATAGATCAGCACAATAAACAAGACTTCCTGAAAAAATGAAAGAACACAGAAGCAAATGATCTTGTTGTTGGTATTTCTACTCCCTCTTAGTGTTCTTCTTTCGAAAGAGTGCCCTCGTTGATTTATATACCATTGAGAGAGCTTGTGATTTGAAAATAAGCTCTTAAACTAAGCATCATGTTTCACATCAATGCCCTTCACTCACCAAAATGTCGAATCGAAATACAATATATCAAACATTAAAACAATTTAACAAATTAAAAGCTGCTCTGGAAATTGACGAATGAACGGCTCAAAATTATATTGCAGCAAAGTTTCAAATCAACACACTTAACACACTGTCTACAATTAACAAGAATCGAACAAAATGCAGACAAAAGCTAAAAAAAAAATCCTGCCAGGGTGAAAAAAACGCGCATGAAGGGCGAAAAACTTGAAAAGGTGGATAAGGCTGTTAAAATTTTTGTTTCCGAATTCAGAAATAGCCACCGTTCTGTCAATGAGAGCATTAAGCGGGACGAACTTAAATATAGGGAAATCCTTAAATAGCGACGGCTTCAAAGACACGGGTGGCTTAATCGCTTCAAGAAACGATCTGTATGCAATTGTGGGTGAGATGTTAATGTGTATCGAAAAAAAAGATGGTAAGAGATAGAGGTTTCAGAGGTTTTCAGAGATAGTTAGTAATTGGCATTATGTAAATATTTTCCGAAGAAATTATAAAGATCGGATGAGCGGTTCTCAAGTTATGAGCAAAAAAGGCCAAAGCTGAAATTACTTTCCATTTGCTAAGAACATTCCCGACTAGTTAGATTAAAATTATAATTGTGATGTCAACTTATCATGTGGAAATATCATGACGGATGAAGATATAATTGAGGCGGTTCAGAGGGAGAACAATAATAATTTTCGAGTGGCGATCAAAAATGACATCGATATGGACAATTACAGTAGAGGCAATGACGCTGTTAATTATTATGTTATAAGTTAAATGTATTAATGTTTCGAGCCAAATAAAAATTTGATCAATTTTAATGTAAATTCCTTTTTTTTAATTTTTCAAAAACAAACGCTTAAGAAATCACCCTTTAGTCATTGTATTATGTCCTAGACTCACCCACTCGATTTACTTATGCTGAAGTCGATTTAAATCAGCGGTGGACAGCCCTCCTTACCCGGCCAGTTATTTATCTAAGCCCACTAAGCTATAGATTTTACAACAAACACGCGCTACATCGCGCTGATCTAAGACCAATGACAAAAACTAGAATATTGTAGAACCCTTTCCTTACTTTTTGCAGCCTATCTCTAATTTCAAACATTTCATGACGAAATGGTCGTCCCACATAAACCATTATTTCAATGAATTTCGACGCGGCTTTATTTTCAAAAAAATGTTGACTTCATCTTTGTGCACCCCTCCTTAATAACTGACCCCAACACATTTTCATCCCATGATTACCTCCAAATAAAACAAGATTAGCTTTCAGTCTAATTCACCTTCAATTTAGTTGCAAAATATAACGAAAATGGAACGTTCATCACTTTAAAAATTTTGTTAATCTCTCGAGGGAAGGAATAGATAATAAGGTGTTGATAAGATTTCGAGTAGCTGATCTGAAAGAAAATATTTGACTTTTGGTAGGACTATGGACGAATCATTTTAACTTACTTGTCAATCGTTTTGTGTAATGGTATGTGCATAAATCAGTGTAGAAGCAGGAAAATGAAGCCGCAAAGCTAGATAGCAGTAATTGAAGAGCCCACATTCACGTTGAATTTAGATGCACTGTATAATGAAAACAGAATGGTTATTAAAAAGGCCAAATTTTGAATTTAGTTAACAAAGCAGAATACATTCTCCGTGGCAAGGAGTAAATGCTATAATTAAGTAGAAGAATCTGTTTAACTTACTTTGCCTGCCTTTTGTATAAACTCTTAGTATTTTGGTCATAGATTAACCAAAATTAAACCGGTATAACTTTATGCTTAGCCTATTCCGCAGAATTTAGCTGAAGTAAGAATATCGAAAAATATTTTCAAAATATTATTTGTTGAAATTTGGAATTTTATTTTAGTTTGATTTTACAAAGATGAAGCACTTCTCTGTTGAGTTGCTGAAAGTAAACTGATAATTTTCTGATGTAGTACTGGAATGTAGAAATGACAGTTGAGAATTGGAAAAAGGCAGGCTACTTAGGTTTTTAGTTTTACAAAATAAAATACTTGGAAAAAATGAAAGTTTTCACACATCAATTTTACGGCTGCTTGTCGTTGCTGAAACATTTTTAATGCGGTATTTTTAGGATGTGGCTACACATAAAACAGCGACTGTCTTGCTTGGCCCTCAGGGACCGAACACATTTCACTTTCACAGCGACACGGGCAGTCGGAACTGGTTTGCGTCGTTTCATTTTCTCTCTCTTTTTGGCCTCGCTCTTCTTAGCAAACGCTGACATAAAATGGGTTAATGATGAAGTAATACTCAAATTAAATGATTTCGCGAGGGTTAACCACCCTATAAAAGAAACTTTAAGATTTAGAATATTTTTCGTAATATGAAAAGTTTCTTTACCTATTCACAAAAGCCAAAATACTATTTTGTTTTTATTAGACCACAAGAACTTTACTTTGCTTATTTCTTCGTATTCGAGAACTGCCACCGTTTCCTCTTATGGTCAGCGAACCACCTGACCAGAGTGAGCCTCAACCGAACACTTAGTCCAAACAATGTATGTACTTTTCTGTGAAGATGTGTTCCTAAGAAGGCATAGATGGTAATGAAATATATCCAATTTTTTTAAACATTTGAAAAATCAAACACAATCACTATGATATGATATGATACTTGAGCTTAATTAATGCATTGGACCACTGTTTCCATTGTTTTTTACCTAATAGAGAAAAAAAAGTAATTTTTCTACCAAAATAATATCAACAAAAGCAATTTATCAGGTCTGTTCTCAATTCCACTTCGGTTTTCATATAAACTTTAGAATTGGCCATTTTACTCTTACAAATTTAAATGGAAGTTGTACAGGAAATCTGTGGCTACTAGATCAAGGCTTCATTTTTCTACGAATTGAATCCACTTGGCATTGAACTGTCGGTTTCAACTGCTTGAGCAATTCCACTTTTACTGAAACTGGATCTAGCAGCCGTAGATATGAGTGTCACCTTCCATATAACCTTATTAGCACAGAGTTCAACGTACAAACTTTTATACGAAAACCAAAGTGGAATTGAGAACAGGCCTGTATGTCAGTTCATGTCAGTACCGAGTATTCTTTACTCTAAACCGGAGAATCAAACCGAATCGTATTTCGGTTCCGGTTCTGGTACCCACCGAAACTTATGTTTCAATAAAAGGTCCTGTTTTGGTTCTAATATTATTTCGGTATTCGGTTCCGTACCGGTACCTAGATTTTTATTTCGGTATACCGGTACGTACCGGTCTTACCCTTAAAATATAAAGAAAGATCGGTGACTGGTTTTGCGTCATTCCAAATATTTTTGCGATGACATAATAATTATACTTCAAAAACAAACGTTTAACGCTCTTTGGGCCCTTCTCAAAGGCAAATGAGGAAACGTTGTCGAGTTTTCATCTTCTTAATTTTCAGAACGGTTCTCGGGAAAAATTATAATGGTTTATGCTATCAATCTTTTTGAGGTAAATACTGATCTATTTGAGTTGTATTGTTTCTTTTGTTCGCAGAACTAGTTCGGTTTGTGTTATCGGCTCAATCGCACAGAACCTTTTAAATTTCTAACCTCCCGAACCGGACCTCTTCTGCTTGATAAAGGTTCGCTTTAAAGAATATCTTTAGTCAGTTTTTTTAGAGCTTCTAAAATTTTCACAATATTTTGACCGTCAGAATTGATGAACCAAGCTTCGAACAAAAACTTTAAATTTGGTAAATAAAGGAACAGGTTTTGAGAAGCGAACCTAACACTTTACAAGGCGTTCGAACCCCCGTCCTGACCCTCTTTTAAACTTTCGGAGGCTGGCAGACTTGGTCAGAGCTGATTTCCTCATTTAGTTTTACTTGAAGAAAGTTGTAAAACATTTTTTTTGTTCCAAGGTTATCATCATCAATAAAATGAGAATCTAAGATTTTAGGATGCAACATTTTCAAATAGATTGGTTTCTATATCACATTACAAAAGATTTGCAGAGCCAAACTCTTATTTTGAAAGCATGCGATTGAACAAAATTATGTAAAAGTCCCCCAAAACTAAGTGACTGCTTAGCAGTCTAGATGTTGCTCTGAACCGAATCTGAACCGGTACAAGGTTCTTTTCGGTCTTTTTGGTTCTAAGAATTGTGGTTTTCGGATACCGGTATAAACAAATTTTAAATATCGGTTCCGGCTCTGATTTTTAATCGGTTCTTTTTGGTAAACGTTTCCGGTTCTGGTTCCGATTTGATTCTAAGGCAGTGTCCGGCACCGTTCAATTTTCTGTGTACACAAGTAGCGACGTCCATCCTCTGTAGCAGCGGCGTCGATACACAGACACTATACGAGCGTACACCGCTCTTTTTTGCAATAACAAACATGTGCTACTTGAGAGCGCTCTCGCGTGTCTGAACGATCACATGCAAAGGCAAAATAAGCATGTGTGTTTTGCCGTACACTGTTCTAAGGCAGTGGTGCCCAAACACACACTAACAAGCTTTGCGATTGTGTGTGTAGCAGAGCAACACGAAGTAAACGCCATTATGTCAAATATAGGCTTCAAACAAACACTCATATGTGTGTGCGTGCATTTTATAGAGCACACGTATTCTCTCTCTTTATGCGTGTGTCGGCTGCGACGCTGGCAGAATTATGACTTCCTATCCCACGGGATAAGAAAAATGACATTTGGGCAACACTGTTCTAAGGTTATAACAAAATGTGAGTCTCTCCGGTTGGTATATAATGGGATTGTTCAACAATCATCAGTTCCCGTTACTTTCTTTAATGCAATTAAAAAAATTTTAAAATTTTTTGAAATCACATTAATAACACAAGTTTACAAAAAAAAGTCCAACTTTTGCAACAGAGAAATTAGCAATCGTTCCTTATGTATTTTGTCAGCTGAACTCAAATAAATTGTTGTTGAAATGACTTTTTAATATCAACTTATTGGTTTCACAATAACAACTTTGTTATTTTTTAAGCAACAAGAAATTTTGATGGTAAAAATTATGCAAAAAAAGTCGAAATATTTTGTTGTTTTTGGTCTATAACTTTTAAAGGCGCAATGATTTCAAAAAACTGAAAACAAGTAAAATGAGAAGAGACAAAGGACTACCAACTATTTTTTCTAAGATTTTTAATATAAGCAGAAAGTTTTTCAGAATTATTTAAACTTGGGAAAAAATCGATTTTTTAAAAATAACCATATTTTCAATATTAAAATCCAAAAATTTGTACCTCATAAGTAAAATCAAATGCAGCTCACATTAAAACAAATTTTGTTGGAATAGGACACTTAATGTGGCCACAGGATCAACATATGTAAATACACTTCGCTAATCACACGTTTATGCGAATATCGTAAACCTGACGTGCTGGGAGAAAACGGACAATTTATTTGAGTTCAGCGGCCAAAAATACAAAAGGAATGGTTCCAATTTTCTCTGTTACTCTTCTCTGCTACTAAATTAAAATTTTTAAAATAGGTTCTTAAATTAAATTAATCTTGTTTCAATTCATTTTTTTATTCATTATCCCTTTAACTCGAATAATTTTCGTTGCTCTTGAGGGTTCGAATCAATGGGGTTCGACTCGTAACCGAAAACAAACCTTTAAAATATATAGAAATGCGTTTGAGCAACTTCATTCAGAGCAAAACATTTTTATCGATTTTTTTGTTGCATTTAAAGCCGTTTTTAGTTTTCATTTTATTCTACCTGAAGACGAGAAATCGTGGCCCCAGCACTATCCCTTTTTTTGACCAGTTTGATGGCCGAGAACTTTTTGACGAGCCCTCATATCGAAGCTGTTAAAAATTTTTTGTTTACTTTAAACTCTTTGTAACACAAGAAAAAAACAAACAGAATTGGAGAAACTTTTTTTTTTAATAAAAGATCCCAAAAACAGCCTCGACATGGAGAATCTCCCTGGTATAAAAACTTAATTGTTCAAAAAAATTGCAGTTGTTATTAAAAAAATTATTTTAAATAGACTTTAAATCATCAGAACATTTAATTTATGACTGTACGACAAATTTTTGTTATCTTATCTCAAGTGTTGTACCTCTTTGAGTTTACCCATCAGTATCCAATCACTGTCCACTGTTGCAGCACTCAAAATTGGGTCTGAAAACATGTAACCTCAAAAACACTTTCCCAGCAATGATCTCTCTGCTTTGGTTCAAAACCATGTTTTTACAACACTTTGCGACCCCCAAAACTAAAATGCAGGCACAACACACAGGCACAATGCATTCCCATTCTTTGGTGTGGACATGCCAAAAAAGCTCGTAAATTACTGGACAATGTGGGGGAGGGGAGACATCAACGTTCCTGGTAGACGGGGGGCAAATATAAACATCAACTACAGCAGCAACAACAACAACAGCTACACTCATCGCTCATGTTGGTGATGATGCATTTTGCGGTCTGTCACACAAAATGCAATTTGACGGAGCTGTGCAAAAACAGTTTTTCAAGCTATCAACCAATTTGGCCACGGCTGCACGCCGACCCTGTTCTGCTGGCACAGAGGCAGGCCACAACTGCCATACGAGTTGCTACTGAATGCCATATCATGGCTGCTGCTGCTGCCCAGCAGCAGGATGACGACGCGTCGTAGGTGCCGGGTGCCGTTTGCCATTGCTACAGCATTTGTCCACGCACCCACTAAACATTTTTCGCCTGCCTCGCTATCTTTGCCATACCCTGCAAAAAAAAATTATGAAAGTCTATTTGCAGGTAACAAAATTGGACAATTGAACCAATTTGCAGAACATTCGATAAATGTTTGCAAAGAAACTAATCGAGCTTTGTTTAAAAATTCGACCAATGTTTGGAAGCAAATGCGAGTCATTTTCGTACAAAAGGAGACTCACAAAAATTTTTGTAACAAAATTTTTTTAATATTAATTCTGATATTAAATACGAAAAATCCTTAAATAGAAAATCTTGATACATATATTAATAAAATTGAAATTCTAGAGTTCATGTTCTTAGTTCAAGTACCAAATTTTTGAATAGAGTGCAAAAGATAATAAACGGGAATGGAACGGAAAATTTCCTTAATACTTCCAAAGTGTACTATAACTTATATTCTTTAAACACCATTTTAAAATCGGCTGAGTTCAACGGAAGCTTGGGAAAAAGCCTTAGAACTTAACAAAATTATTATATTTTTTTATTGATTTATTAATTTAAAGTTAAAAAATATTTTTTGTCAATGAGAAACTCAATTCTAACAAAAAATTAAATTTATTCTTTTCCCCAATCCTCAACATATAAAAAACCGCATATATAATATATATATGATATTAACTATATAAAGGGTAATTCAACTTCGGTGACTCTGCTTTTTTCTAAGTTTTTTCTTTGCCAGCTTTGACCAGCACGAGCCTTTATCCAGTTGTTGTCCTTTTTTTGGTCAGTGTGTAAGAGTGTGAGTGAATTTTTTTTTTCTCTCTAATATTTTGTGTGTGTTTTAGTGCGTCGTCTCTGTGCATGAGTGTCCCAGTGTCGTGATGTCCTGGCTGGAGTGTGTTTATGTTGGCGGATTCATGTCGTCACTGCGTGAAATGTGTGTGGCAGATGAAGCAGCCCCTCTGCCCCTCACTAACTCTCTGTGCTAAACTGTGCCCAGGCTAGTTTTGAAATTTATGTAGCGTTGGTGAGTTGGTTGATTTTTTTTTTTTGTGTGTGTGTGTGTGTGTGTGTGCAGAGCATCATGACCATTAACTGCCATTGTCCAGTTGCACATGTCACAGGCTAGTCCTGCTCCTCCAGTTCCAACTGGTGTTGTTGATGGTCGTAAATGTCAGATGCGCGTGTTCGCTGGGACAGTAAATGTCTTCAGCTGCAATTACATGACCTCCTTCCTCTAGTTCTCTCCTCTTTTTTTGTGGACCATCTCCATAAATCACTCATCGCTGGTAATAATCCGATTTTTAAGGGCTAAATGGATTTCCTTACAAATTACAATAATGGCACATTTATGTCCATTTGTATTTCCAGGTGCGGTTTTTAGCTGACTCAGTGGCCGTAAATTTATGGCCGATCATCATGCGAACAAATCACGTCATGTCACAATATTGACACTCAGCTGATACCTACGGGCTTAAGCCTGATTCATTTCAAAAATATATATGCTAAGCATAAACATAATTTTGCACATTTCACAAAAACCTAGTAAATCTGCACCAAACAAAAATTTTGCTTGACACGATGAATATTTCATGGTGCATAAATTGCCACCACAAAAAAAACAAAAACCAACAAGGCAGAAGCTTACTTACTGGAGTTTTCACTGTTTGGGGTTGATTGCTGGCATTTTGTACGAAAAAGGTGAAAATAGGATGAGTAAAGTGCAAACTGCAAAATTCACAAACGAATGGGTGAGCTGTAAGGGATATGTACTTCTTGTGATGCTGATTATAATGTTGTTCTGGCAAAGTAATTGCAATACCGGGTATTATAGTCCAGTTCGGAAGAATTTATTGATCAATTCGGGCTTACGGCTAATTGTATTAAGTGGAAATAGCTTCATCCCTATTTATAATAATATTTACAATTGTAAGTAAATCCGTTAGTCCGACTGATAGACTTACTCTTAGCATAGAGAGCTACGATTTTTTATAGACACTCGATTGACTTGAATAATTTACCTTACTTCGCTCTTTCAGAAATCGGAGAATTATTCCGGGTACATCATTTTCTCCTACCCGAATTTTTGCCTGCCCCTACTAGGACTTGAACTCAGTACCTTCTCGGGAGACTGAACACACGGCATGCCATTGTGGCAAACACACACCATCTCTTGCCAAGTGTGACCGCAAAGCATCTGTGGCTAAAATACCACAACAATCATACAGTAATACAGAAACAGAGAGTGTTACAAGATGGTTGCAGACGTACACATATTCAGTTTGGTATGCTAAAGAATATATTATATTAGATAAATAGTGGAGACAATAACAATCCCACAGCATCTTAACTCGCTACGCTATCCATTCGCAGGATAAGATATCAGCTGGCAGAAATATCGAGGGTGCAAATTCTTTAACTGTTAGTGATCACATGCCTTTTCCCCTTTACGACTTTGCTCTTGGGTTTTCCCTCCAATTCCCTCCCACTTTCCACCCACTTACCACCCACTTTCCACCCACTTTCCACTTCCCACCCACATCCCACATCCATGTCCTATCATTTCGCATGTGTGTTGGTGCACTCGTTCGATGGCCCAAACAGCCACCCCTACATGTTGGTGGCATTGTTTACTGTAATACACACACACACACACACACACACACCTGTAGGATATTGGTGGAACTCGGAAATCGCATCAATAAGGACAGAATGCTTTAATGCTAGGAGAAGAGCAAGAAGAGCCAGAGGAACGGATGTTCAAGCTGAAACGGAATTCGTTTAAAAAAGCAATAGAAAAAAGCAAGGCGAATGCATATAAAGAACTTATTGATAGCGTAGAGGGAAACCCATGGGGTTCAGCATACAAAATGGTGCGTAACAAACTCGTAAAAGGTGGAAAGGCTCCAACCAATCCGCAGGTTATGAAGGAAATCGTTGAAACCCTGTTCCCAGCGCAGAGGAACAGCAACCCTCTTTGGACAAGCAGCACACATATGGACGGTATCGTAGTAAGCCCGGAGGAAATTACTATTGCAGCAGAGAAAATTCCCAGCGAAATCGTCAAAACGGCGGCGAAAAGTAAACCGGAGGTATTCTGTAAGGTGTTCCAAACATGCCTTACGGAGGGAGTCTTTCCACGATGTTGGAAGCAGCAAAGACTGGTTCTACTCCCAAAGAACAAAGGACCCGCAAACGAGGCTGGATCCTACCGTCCAATCTGCCTAGTAAACACAGTTGGAAAGCTCTTCGAAAGAGTAATCTGTGCGAGAATGGAAGAAACCACCGAGGGAAGCTCCGGACTGGCGAATGAGCAGTATGGATTTAGACCCGGCAGAAGCACACTGGATGCGCTGGAGAAGGTGCATAATATAGCCCAAAGGGCCATTGAGGGAGAACGATGGCTATACGGGTCGAAGGAGTATTGCGCGCTGGTCACGCTGGACGTTCGCAATGCATTCAACTCGGCAAACTGGAACCATATCCTCAGTGCCATGAGCGAAATGCACATGCCACATTACCTCAGTAGAATAGTCGCACAATATTTTGAGGACAGAGTATTGTGGTACGACACTGAAACAGGTCCACAGACCTATAACATCTCAGGAGGAGTTCCACAAGGATCAGAGCTGGGACCTATCCTATGGCACGTGATGTACATACAATGGAGTGCTAAATATCAGCAAACCACCTGGATCGGCGATACACGGGTTCGCAGACGACATAGCCATAACAGTCGTCGGAAAGACGCTGGAAGAAGTAACCCAAAAAACGAACTGCACAATTGCATCTACCAGAAGCTGGCTCCGGCAGGTAGGATTAAGCCTCGCAGAACACAAAACGGAAGTAATCCTCATAAGCAGCTGAAAAAAGGTGGAGAGCATCGAGATTACGACAGGCGACGCGAGGAAACGATCAGCTGATCACCTGAAATACCTGGGGATACTCATCGACAGGAGACTAAATTTTCGGGACCACCTTCAGTAGCTGCCGGAGCGAGCACCCCAGCCCCCACAGACGGCTCCTGCAACAGTGGCTAAAACCACACTGCAATACGCTGCGCCGGTATGGGCGGAGGCAACGGAGTTTCCGTCGTACACACGGGAAGCCAGAAAGGCGCATTGGCGTATGTCGATTCGACTCATAAGCGGCTTTCGAACGATTTCGGACTCTGCAGCAGCGGTAATAGCTAACAGCATGCCCCTCGACCTGGAAGCAATGGCGAGTAAAGCACGACGGACGGGAATACCTGCACAAGATGCGCATAATAGGAGTCTACGAGCATGGCAAGAGAGCTGGGACAGGTCGGATACAGGAAGGTGGACCCACCAACTTATTCCTAATATAGAGGAGTGGCTTAACCGAAGACATAGAGAAGTAAACCACCATCTGACCCAGTGGCTTACAAACCATGGATGTTTTAGGGAGTACCTACACCGCTTCAAACACGTAGATACACCCTGGTGCCTATTCTGCACTAGCCAAGTGGAGTCTGCAAAACATGTGGTGTTTGAGTGTCAGAGGTTCGCCGAGGAGAGGCGCCTACTGCACGCACTAGCGGGAGAGCCTTTCACGCCGAGAGGACTGGTCAGAAGGATGATAAACTCGCAGGATGTGTGGGAAGCCGCAGCATCGCTCATCTCAACAATAATGAGACAAGTCAGGATTGACGAGCAGATATGGCAAATCGCCCAACCCTGCCCGCCATACCTTAATTGGCAGTCGGAAATGGTCAAAAGGCGACTGATTGGGTTTTAGTCCTTAGGCGTTCCATAGATTGAATCGGGCATACTCCATGTAACGGTGCATGGCGTATCTTTGGAAGATCACCCAACCATGGTTCGCGTAAAAAAAAAAAACACACACACCGATAAGCCAAAGGAGGAGTTTGTAAGAATATTCTGCGGAAGGACATCTAAATCACCTAGCGTTACGAAATATAGTTGAATGTTCTCCGGCTCGAGGTCAAGTTAATAGAAAAATCACAAAATTATGTTTTTTTGTTCTACGATATATTTGGGTTACTCTTCGGCAACCATCTTCAGGGCAAAACTACAAAAATTATACACCCATATACACAAATATAGTTAAAATCCCATTGTACACCTGCTTACTATGTACAAAAAAATTTCATTAAAATCGGTCAACCGTCCGGAGAAGTTGGCTTGATTTTTCGAGATTTTTCCTTCAGATTTTTCAACTGAAGCGTTACACAAAAGGTTGAAAGTTGCTAATGATTAAAATTATTTTTGCAATATCAAAACTCATTTTAAAGTTTTTTAGTCTTGATTTTATAAGATTCTTGATGAGATTTTCAATCTAACTTTTATTATGATATTTTTCTCAGTGTATGGTAGGGTAATGTTATTTGTTTGAGTGTGCAAAAAGATTACAATTTCGAAAAGCTACCCTTTTCTATTTCAAGTAAATTCGTTAAACAAATTTGTCTGCCTCCCATCGCAAATGTGAAATTTTGGGATTTAATTTGTTTGTCCAGAAAGCAACATGTTACATCCTATTCTCTCTTTAGTCAATTCGACTGTCCGCTGCAGACATTGAGTCAAGTTGCCAATACTCTTGGCCATATTTTGTTTTGAGTTGGGCTCTCCCAAAACTCAAGTTCAGAAGGGAAATGGTGTGTGTTTTTTTTTTGGGTGAAATTATCCAATTTTGTACACTTGATTGACTGCACTTTTGATGCCGCTGCCAGAGCCACAAAAACCTCAATGCAGATGCAGCAGCAGCACTTCTCCCCGCCTTTTGAGCTGCTGTCGGGTGCTGGTGATGATGCTGGAGCTGTTGCTGCTTTACATGGGCCAGGCGGCCCGTCAAGCGACTTAATGGACTTTCGCAATCAGCTGTCAATGCCTCGCCCTGGCTATTTATTTTTGCCTCAGTGCCAAGTGTCACCGACTTTGCAGCGATTCCATCAATCAATCGCTGCGAATTATAAATAACCCAACCGAACTGAACCGAACTGACCCTGAGGCGTGCCTGGCCGAGTCCGTGTGATGATTTTGAAAAATTGCCCATCAAAGAGAAAACCGCAAAGAGTTCCAGTTCCCGTTGCAGTTGACATCTCTCGCTGGCCAAAAACAAAGAAATGTTTTCTGGTTCGATTTCTCTTTGTGTTCTTTTTTCGTCTTTTGATGAATTACTTGTCCATTGACAATTGTCAAATGTCAATATGGCAAATTGTTTTTGGGGGCCCGGTTTAATTGCTTCAATTGTTTCTATTGTGAAGAGAATGGGAACTCAATGGCCATTAAATGTGCAAAATTGTTGTATTTGCTTAGCCGGAATATTAGGGCTATTTATCTTTGTTAGATATGCAAGGGCCGTTGATGCAGCTGATGTACTGTGGGGGTTGATTCTAGGGATGCAAAAACTCCAACTGTATTAGCCACGGCTTCAAACCGGTTATCCCAAATGTTAGTTTTGTTAAAATCATTTCCTTGATCATATTGACAAACCCTCCGAATTTAATCCTGAATCCTGTAGTAAGAAAACTTTGAGGGTTAAAGCTCAGACTGAATCCCTTACGAATATGAAGTGGTTTTCAGCTCTGTTATAGTTGACTACAAATGACTCAATGAAAGAGGATCTTGAATTCTTGAAACTTGATACCACAAATTGCGGCTCGTTCATCAATTGTGACAACGGCTCAAGTAATTCTCTCGGACATTTCACGCCAAACTGAACGCAGACGACACCCAATCAAAAAGGAATCGCCAAAGAAGCAACAAATCCAAAAAAAAAGGTGCCACCTTGCCTTGCAGTTTTGCCAATTAAGAGAAAACGAAAGCTGAACCACGGAAGAGCGGGAGTTGGTATAAAGGTCCTCTTCAAACTGCTGACGTTTATTAATTTCCGATTAGCGACATGGAATTTATGTGCTACCGAAAATTTGCGACGATCACTTTTTAAATTTTAAAGCTCAAATTACCTGCTACTGATGTCGGCTGTTTCTAATGCCGCCTGACACTTGCTGCCAAGTGTAAACGGAGCCGCTTCAACGAACATTTAGTTATATTTCTTTTCACTGATTTATGACCAGAGCGGTCATAAATAAATGAAGACATTTCTAGTCTAAATAGGTTTCTTTAATACAAGTGTGGGTGGAGCTGGAGCTGGAATAGTTGATCGTTTTATTGGCACACAATTAACTCCAGGGGGCCCACTTTAAGTGTGGTACCCACGCATTTGCATTGAAGTTGCATTGTTAGGCTAAACGGTTGCTGTTGTAACGTCACTTGCCATATTTTTAATTGGAATGTCAATAAGAATGGTAACAAAAATAAGAAAATAATATCGACTTGACAACCTTTCAAGATACTGTGGTTTATGTTTTCTTATAACAGTAAAGCTATGTTCACACAGGCAAATAATTTGACCAACTTTTTTGAAAATTTAGCCAAATATCTGATGAGTCATTGCAGGACCTATACTATGGTTACATTTACTTTGATCAAATATTTATAATTTTTTGATCACATATTGATAAAAGCGTGATATTTCGTTGAGTAGCAAGTGGAACCTATTCAGGCAACTAGGGGTGTACAAATCGTATTTGGCTCAGTTCATCGGATTCGGCTGGTTTGACAGAAACAAGTAAAACTTCCAACGGCATTTATAAAAAGAATCACCAAGATAGCAAAAACTCGGCTAATTCTTATGCTTTTCAATCTCAGAAACAGGAGCGGAAGAAGGATATCTGTACACACATTTTAATTTTGCACCTTAAGTATATTCATAGGGTAATGTTTCGAACTCATGACGATTATCGACTACCTCAGATATTAACAAAGCCATTATTTGCAAACAGTTTTTTGGTTTTGAGAAGTAAGAAACCTATTGCTAAGCTGTGAACTATCTCAAGAAATGATAAATATGACGTTTATTACAAATAATATTGGTGCAATATATGTCTGAATCTTATCAAAAAAAAAAAAAAAAAAAGGCGCTTAGAGAAAAAGACCACATATTCCACATACAGAGTGCAACATCAAACGAATCTCAATTTTATAAGTATCTTGGCTACAGGAGAGGAAGAACATATTGTAACAATTTACCCCCTTAGGCCCAACCCCCCCCCCCCCCCCCCCGAACATTACAATAAGTTGGAGTTACGTAAAGCACGCACTGACACTCTGTGTGATTAATGGAAGTATGCAGACGGGGAAACCAAGGGTGACCGCTGTGCAACCTTAGGGAAGTCGAGGATATAAACACTTCCTAGGCAGATGTCCCGTTCTCCTAGAGTTTCAGTGCAGATCCCTTGGAAGAACGCAACTTACGGATCGAAAGAGAGATAATATGCGCATTAAACGGTAAAGACCCCTTTAGTTGGATCATGCTTGCAGATTATACAGAGAAGACCATAATTTTAGGAAGTACATTACATATAAGCGAGTTTAATATATAATATATGTCAGTTAATCTGTTTATATTCTGTATATCAATTAATGTTGGTCTATAAGCTGTAGGTGAACCCACCCAACTGTGTTGATAAGGACGAACGATCTGGTATTCGGCGACGAGCCGGGCTAAGCCAGGTGAAGTAGTCCGAGTCAGCACTTTGAGTGCACAAACTGCCGCCATGACGATTATTAAAACCATGTCGGTATTTATATGAAAACAAAACTTGTTCGTATTGATCAATATGTGATACAAATGTTATAATACCTTACACAAAAAAAATACGAATAAAATCTTATCTATCTATCTATCTATCTATCTAGATGCAAAATTTTTTTCTGACGCTTGCTCAGGGATCAATCATTACACCAGAACAAGCCCATTATAGAAAAAAGTTCTGGCTTATTAGGCCATTCAGCTAAATTTGATTAAAAATTTGCCTGTATGCCAGGAGATATGGACAAATTTTCTGATCTTGGTACCTTTTTACCAGGGTACCCTACTGGAGTCAAATTATTTTCCAAAGCCGATCGTAATTTTTTTGAGTGACCATAACCAATACCGAAATGGGTCTTGTTTTGGTTGACCATAAAAATTTGTTTCGAATACTTTCTCTTTTTGCTCCGATCTCATTGTGCTTTTCAGAATCAGATGTGAGTTGAGGCCTAAACGTGGCGCTGCCTGGTCTTTTTTTTTTTTTTTTTTTTTTTTTTTTTTTTTTTCTCTGAGATCGATAAAACCACAATTCAAGGCTTTAGGTTTAATACTGGCGCGTAGGCTTATAGTTCCCACATTAAATTTCAATTTCCTTTTATACCGCCTTGGAAAGGATATATTAGGAAAGCAATCAGGATGTTTGCCTTTCAGAAGGAAGCATCTCCGACCACATAAAGTATATATTATGATCTTGTGAAACAAAAATCCTAGTTGATAAGAAGCCATATCAGTGATCCGTCCGGCTGTCGATCATTTCCATATGCTATCTCTCACTCAATGATTTAAAAGTATATTATTAATCTTTTGGTATAAATAACCTGCACATGTGTCGGAACCGGCCGGATCGGTGTTCCTGGCATATAGCGCCATCAGGAACGATCGGTCAACTAGTTTTAGCGTCTTTATACTTTCCATTTGTGAATATTATCTGTTTTAGCATAATTTTGGAGAGTTTGATCAAAATCGGATGAATATATCGTATAGCTGCTATATAAAAAATGGCAGGCATATATCACTCCAAGGGTAATAAACATCGGTAGTTGGTGAAGTTAGCCTCCCTCTATTTTTTCATTTTACTTTTTTACCAAAGTAACCTTTGAGATGCCAAACGTTGTTGTTGTGTTGAACTTAAATATGACACTAAGCCAGATACAATAAATGCCATGCCTAAATTAAAGCTGCAGGATACCGAGAGATGTTTTGGTCCTTGGGCGTAAGCATTTTTCGACCGAACATTCCATGTTCCGCTAGCTTGTTCGCGCGGAACAATTTACAATTGTCCAAAAATAAAATTAAAATTTTAAGCAAAATTTATCCCTGCGCCCATAAGGGTAAGTTACAAATATGGATGAGCTGAACACCAAAACCAGACAACATATATGTCCGTTACGAGTCTTCCACAAGAGTAAGCTAACGAAAAACTTCGATGCAAAAAGGCAGCACACAAAAAATTTTAACAATTATACTAAAAGTAGTTATTTGCATTTTTTTGCAGTCCGTTTTCTTCGATGCACTAGATAGAGACTCCCTGTCATCGGGCTCGGTCTTTTAAAAGCAGCATCAGGACTCAATAAAAAAAATGTAAACAAAGCTACATCAAAATGCCTTCTAAATAGTCCACAAAATTTTTTTCATATTTTGATCAACTTCCATCGAAAACATTTATTCTGAGAACAACATATTAATCATAAATTTTCCTAAACTTTAAAATTTCTTCCTAGTTTCATGGTAAGCCCAAAGGTAATTGTCTATTATTATAATATTTTGAAATTTTCTTTTTCGCACTAAAATTAGGCCTGTGCTCTTCTTCAAATGTCAAATAAATGACAAAAATATTAAATTTTAAATTTTAAATTTGTGAACAAATTTGTTGTCTTTCACTGTTCAAAGATAGTGATTAATATGGCTTGTGCTGGTTGTGAAACTACAATTTCGAACTTTAGAATGTCGGAGTCCGATGTCGGCTGACTTCCTTAATAGTATTTATTTAATAGAGTTGACAAATTTAGCTGTCATCATAATAATTAAGAGAAAAAAAGAAGAAAATGAATAACTTAATCTTGGTTTCACCGAAATTAGGAGAACTTTTTATGATATAGTCCGATTTCACATCAAGTGGGCGGAGGCAAAGATTTACAATTGCTGAAGATAAGTGTGACAAAATATTAAATATATTTTCCGACATCGAACCCTCAGAAGCTTAATAA